>VONZ01000029.1:1800000-2037500 GCA_012976165.1 Labeo catla | reverse complement strand
TGCATAGCCGGCAGCCGCCATGTTTAGACGACTCAACCATCTGTTCATATCGTCCACACCGTCCGCTGCGAAGTAGAAGCTCTTGATTTTGGGATGGCACGCTTTAAACGCACTGTGTAGGGAGTGAAGACACAGTAAGAATTACTTAAACATCATCTAGGGCCATATGAAATCCATTTTTATTTTTTCCCAAAATTTTATTTTTTTTCAGTTTTAATTTTTCTGTATTTAGTTTTTTTCCATTTTCCAAAAAGCATGTCTAATTAATTGAAATCATAAAATGCACACAATTTAACTTCAATTTATTAAAAGTTTAACAAAAATTACATTTCTAATGGCCCTATGAAATACGTTTTATTTTTTTCTCAAAATTCAGTTTCATTTTGACCAAATTCTGTGTTTTCCCTTAATATTCTAGATTCCATTTAAAATTTTAATAATCAGAAGCATGTCTAATTAATTTATTTTATAAAGAATTTCTTTATTTCACGTCGCTATGTAGCCATTAAGAGCTTGGACGAGAGCAGAGCGCTATTATCATCGGTTATCAAATTAGACACCATTATCGGTTTCAATGTAGTCACATACTAATATACACGTTAAAGCAAAATTATACTGTTTGTGTGCACTGTATAACAAGGCATGATAAGGCTGCAGGATTATTTTGCACAAAACAGGCCCGTTAAACATTCATAAAACTTCAGCCGTCACAACTCGGATATGAATAATATTAAAAATAATAAACTAATCAATTGCACAATTACATTTGCTGAAAGCACATACTTAGTGGTCAAAATGAGCCTAAAATGCAAAATAATAAGCCTGATAAGGGATAGAAAAGATCCATTTCCAAAAGCATAAACATAAAACTTGAAAAGCTTTAATTATTTTACTCACAGTTGAGAAAATGTTAAACACAGTTTGAAAATAACATATTTGTTAAATAGTTTTATTTATAATATGTTCTCATATTTAGTTTTAATGTGTTTTTCTAAAGGCATAATTTTGTTATAATACTACTGTTTTGATATGTTTGCTATTGTACTGACAAACTATGGTAAGTTTGATCCTCAAACATCACTGTTATCAGTTATGATATTAATATATGGAACGCACAAGAATTAAAAAAACAAATACATATTGAACCTGTTTTTTAATTCGTAGATAATCACTGGTCACCTTATCATAGACACTAGTCTATACTAGCGGTATTTTCATTTAAGTGTACTGACCTACTTTTGATTTATTCATCCCAAATTTGGCAAATTCTGTGACATTATACAGTAAATTCCATTTTTATGACTGGATTCCACGATTCTGTCTGTGTTTTCTGCATTGCGGAAATCATAGGGCCCTAATCAAAACAATTCTCAAAAATTTGTCAAGTTACTCACTATTTTTTGCGACATTCACTGGCTCTGTCGATCTTGAACTCAGGGAGGCTGACAAACCCTTCGGCCTTCTCATCCTACAAGGTGTAGAACATAAAGAGAGAGGATTGTGTGGATGTTTCACCCCACTTACACTCATCTGTAATGTCATTACAATCCTCGTTAGGAGTTACATCTCCTTATTCTTCTCTCTTTCTTGGTTCATTCCATTACTTTTTTCCCCCTGCATTAAATTGCAGCAGAGCTGCTGACAGGAACTCTGCATAAATAAATGAAAAGCATAAATTGTTGCGGCTCTCTGTAAGCCTGTCTGTGTTTACAAAACCCACACAGTAGAAGATCATCAATTATAGCAGAGCCGGACTATGTTGCAGGATTCTCAGTGGACCAAAACCAGACCGAGAGGAACCCTCCCCTTCCCATACTTCCTCCGAAACCCCCAGAACGGCAGTCGTATCCCACACTCTGGCCGTGATAAAAGTGAAAACACTGAGGGTAATTAATCAAAAGCAAAGGAGCAAGGGAACAAGTACACGAGAGAAGGGGAGTGTTTGTTGGGAGAAGTTCCTTATCTTCATTACAGCAACTGCATGTGTAGAAGACTGTTTTGTTG
Organism: Labeo catla; assembly: GCA_012976165.1. Lineage (NCBI taxonomy): Eukaryota > Metazoa > Chordata > Actinopteri > Cypriniformes > Cyprinidae > Labeo > Labeo catla. The sequence continues at coordinate 2,035,496 of VONZ01000029.1, read as the reverse complement.
GGGTAGATGAGCATTAATCTTGTTCCACACAAGAGGGTAAAGCCGGCACCAATTAAAGTCTCATCTCTAGATCGATACAGTTTCTGCTGCGCTGGTGGATACGAGAAACAACAAAGACAACTGTATTGGCCAATCACGCACACACACTTACCTCTTCATTCATGTACCAGTACAAGCAGGCGTCCTTTAAAACAAACCAGTACTTCTTCCATTTCTGTGAGAAATAGCTCTTTGCGTCCTTCTTCTTCCACAGCCAACCCTCACAATCTCCACGACCTAAGTCCTTACAGGAGATTCGTCTCTTACTGATGGAGGACAGCGGTGCTGCTAAATGTCATACAAGAAGACAGTACGTGTTAATAACTGTTATAAAATGAATAGTTCAGAATCTAGATTGGATGAAGCTGTTGTATGATAGCATCATCAGTTCATTTTTGTATTAAAGGGCAGCATTTACTCATTCGCAACTCATGTTGTTTCAAATCAGTATAACTTTTGTTCATTTGTAGACCATAAAAGAACACGTGCAGGATGGTTATGCTGCACTTTTCCTTAATGAAAGTAAATAATGACCAGTAAACACCTTCAAATGGTCAAAACGCATAAGTAATCAGTTTCATAAACATACTTCTGAAGTTGCATGATAACTAGAAACAGACCAAAATTACGACATTTTTGAAAAATCTTACCCATCTGCCATGGCTCTCAAATGTCATTCAGAGTTTTGAATATGCACATTTTTAAACTTGGCATGTCATGACTGATGAGACATGTTGGTCTCTATTAGAGATGCACGATATTGGATTTTTACCAATATCCAATATGCCGATATTTTTCAACTAATTTCAGCCAATAGCTGATGCCGATACCGGACTCCTGTGCAGAACTTATTTGTTAGAATTAAATAAACAATAATGAAGTTCTTTTATAATGACAATACATTAAAGCTTTGAAAATAACTATAAATAAACTATATCTCAAATGCTGCTTTTTTTCAGAAAAATGCAGTGGCATCCTTAACATTTTATTTTAAGATTTAACATTTGTAGATAGTCTAAAGCAAAAGAGTTGTAAAAATTTTGAAAATCTTTTAGAACATATTACACATTAACGAATAAATCAGTACATATAAAATTATTTAATTTACAAGTGTCATGTTTGTGATTTTTTTTTAATTCATGAAAGCTATGGCTTCTGACCTCTAAATAAAACATACTCATGATTTTATGACATCAGTTACTGCTTTATTTAATCAGAAACACAGTCTAAATGTTATTTGGGTATTTTACTTTCATTTTATTCGAAGTAGGCCAGCAGCGCCCTCTAGGGAATTAAAACTCCTTATGGAACGGGCATTAGGACACACCGAATGTGTCAGTCTGTACGTTTATTCTCAGATTAAATGCAGCGATCCAAAACAGTGAATCTAATCATCATTCAGGCAAAACTTTGCTTTAAGAATGAGCCACACTGCTGACATGATTCCTCTTTACATGTAAAGCCATTATCGGCAGATTCCGATATCGGCTCCGATAATATTGTGCAACCCTAGTATCTATTAATGTCAAAACTTGCATTACATATCTCTATGCACCATGTTTGTGAATGTGAAAGAGATTTAAGATCTCTGATTTAAAACGAATAAAAAAATATCACTGAACAATTTGAATTTTAGTCCTTTACCCAAACAAATGGCTTCAAAAGACTTGGAATATCATCTGGCTTCAGAAAGCTTATAATAAATGACAGTACAACACAGTATAGCCATATAAACCACTTTTCTGTTTTTCCATTTTATTGAATGCAGAAACGGGCAGTGTAAACATCTCATTTTGTGTTTGACAAAAGGAAGTCATATGCATTAGAAACAATATAATAAGGCTAATAAATTGCCATTTTCATTATTGGGTGAACTGTTCTTTAATATGCCCTGTTGCTGTATTGCTTATCAGCTATTAACAACCTCCACTATATGCCATGGCTAAGAATGACTCTTTCTCATTGCAAAATTATTGTAATGCATAGCCACTTATGACTTGTTATTTTATTACAACAAATATAAATGTTTACAAGTGAATGGGCAGAAGATCTCAGGCTGATTTGAACAGAAAACATTCCTAAATGCATTGATATTGTAACTTGATGAGGTGTTATTTTACTTGTACTTTGGCTAAAACGCTCAATATCAATCTTTGTTGAATTCTTTTGGGGAGTAATATACCATTTTTGTTATGATGATGTAATGTACTGTCATAATAGTGTTGCAACTCTTGAGGCCTTCCCACTGTTAAAATCTAAGGAATGCATTAGGCAGCTGCCAAATGTGTCAGAAGTTTATAAGTATGATGGAAATGAACTCTTTAGTCTATTAGGTTTACATTTTTAGCCTTTTTTTTTGCCTTATGCAGGCAAAATATGCAAGCAGTGTCTGCATTGAAGACAATGTTCCCAAACATGAGAATAAGATAGATAAGTGATCACCTTTACTCTTTTTCTTGGTCTTGGAGAGCAGAGAAGATCCCTGGAATGTCTGTCAAGCAAAGCAGAAGACATTACATAAATACATAAACATACACAATTATTATACAACTATATTAGAACTACATTTAAATATATTTATATAAGATTTATGAATAAATATGAATGGAGAAATGTAGGGAAATACAGCAGGAGGAAGTGAAACGAGACAAAAATGTCTCCACCATATTATCGCTCTACACATTAGCTTCTCCCGAGTGGAATCACATGGGGGAAATGTGTGAACATAATGATCTCCGAGCATCAATCCATCGTACAACAAATTAAAATCGGAAGCGACATCCGAGCAGATGAAGGCGCGAGAGCCCAGACAGCCAGAGAGAAGGAAGGCGAGAAGAAGCATAGAGAGAAAATAAACAAGATTTCTAACATCCTTGGCCTGTGTGTTTATTGACCAGTATTTCTTGGATCAGCACACCCAGACCAAGCACATATTTATGATCCAAGCCCTGTGGCAATTCTCCTCTGTGAAGAAACTTCCTGCAAGTTTGAGCATTAAATTAGAGGTAAACAAGTGTTGCCATGCATCTATTAGCAACCATATGAAAGAACACACTGACTAACACATGCTAATTGATTTATTGACATGTGCCTGAGGAGGGAAGTTGCCCTGCAGGAATAACTGAAATTGATTAATGGAATATGTTTAGAAACTCACTCAGCCGGTTCATTGAATGTCTTTATTTATTCAGAAGTAACTGAATATACTGTGTCCATTTCTTGAAGACGATTTTCGATTTTCTGTTTGTTCATGTGCCCTTATTGGTTATTCAATAAAATGGTAGTTCTGGTTCTCATTCATTCTCTTTTACTTCACTTACAAAACCCAAAAATATAAAATGACAAAAAAATAGTAGTTTTCCCAGCATTTCACCTCATCACACACTTCAATGTCAACACTATTCTCTCCCAAAGCGCTGTGGGAATCTCCTCTCAGAAGGTGTGAATCGCAATTGCTGTGTGAATTGGAGCAAGTTGTGAGAAACACTTAAACGCAGCAAGAAAAACTTCCCTGAGGATTCAATACCTAGACATGAACAAAGCAAAACGATATATCAAAATGTAATGACAGCATATACAGTGCCTTTGCAAAAGTATTCATACCCCTTAATTTTTTTCATGTTGTGTCATGTTGCTGCCTTATGTTAAACTGCTTTAAATTTCTTTTTCCCCACATCAATCTATACTTCATACACCATAATGGCAAAGCAAAAAAAAAGGCTTTTAACATCTTTGCAAATTTATTAAAAATTAAGATAAAAGTTAGCTCAGGAGCATTCATATTGCTTGTAGATTTTACTCCACTTTGAGTGGAGTTAATCTGTGGCAAATTCAATTGAATGGGTATGATTTGGAAAGGCACACGTCTTAATAAAAGTTCTAACAGCTGAAAATGCATATCAGAGCAAAAACCAAGCCCTGAGGTCAAAAGAACTGTCTGTAGAGCTCAGAGACAGGATTGCATCAAGCCACACATCTGGGGAAGTGTTCAGAAGAAAATTCTGCTGTACTGAAGGTTTACAGAAGCATGCAGCCTTCAGGTTTATTTCAGGTTTTTTATTTTTAATACATTTACAAAGTTGTGACAGTTCTGTATTTGCTTTGACATTATGGTGTATGGAGTGTAGATGCCATTTAAAGCAGTCTAACATAAGGCAGCAACATACAAAACGTGAAGGGATATGAATACTTTTGCAAGGCACTGTATATCAAAAATAGGCGTGCACTTAGCAGATGACACAAACGGACGAGCGCCTACAAGCAAACCTTGATTTTCAATAATAAATTTCACTTTCAATGTCAATGAAGAAACCAAGGGAGTCTTGCTGAGTTACTGGACACTCAAACGACATCCAGATTTGCTTGAAACGATCACGGGCAATTGTTGAAAATGTGTAGAGGTTGGAGAGCAACTCCTACTGAGACTAGAGATCACGTAACGGGCCTCATTCATGAAACACGAGCATTCATAAAACCATTCTTGTGTCTGAATGCTTTTACGAATAGCATACACAGAAATTCGCTCAGCTTGTGTTTCATAGATAGGTCTAAATGTTGGGGAACCTCAAGCCTTTGACAATGCGTAAAACCACTTGGATGACAAGCAGAAAAGCACATCCAGAAAAAGACATGAATCCTACAAGACGTGAACATGAGATGTGCATCAACAGACCGAGTCCAAAGTTCGTCTAAACTTGGGATGACTACAACCCCATTACTCGAATAAACACAGTGGTTACATCTCAGCATGCCTTCTGCTGTGGTGAAATAGTTCTGTACATCTCTGATATTGTGGGTCACTCAGAAATTAAGTGAATTGTTCACTAACACATCGTTCTAGATGGCATGCTAAGATTTGCCATCAGGCTACAACTGAATGCCACATGGCAACGCAGGCTCTCAGTTCACATGGCATATGGTACAAACCTCTTCCGCTGTGATATGAACAGCTGACATATGCTCCATCTGATGGCCTTAAAGCATTGCATTAACCTCTCTTGTTATATTTAAACCAGACCTGTAGATAAACAGCAGCTCTTTTTTGATTTCTTGTAGTTTTCAAATGACGTAATGATGGCAATGGGTTGCTCTTATGAATAGGACTGAAGGCACTGGGTTGTGTCTAAAGTGTTTTGACAGTCAGGGCAAAACATTTTTGTGTTTGTGTGTGTGTCCGGTGGACAGTGAGTGAGCATTCTCCTTGAGTGTGAGGTCAGGGTGCTGGCATTGTTCAGACAAACTGCAGCTCTCTTATCGGACTGCAACGCAGGCAATAAAACATCACTGTAAACAATAGAGCTTAATGCAGTTACACTGCACAGTTTGACAGAAGAAGGCTTATTAAATCAACACTATACAGCGTGGTCTCTCCCCTCTGCTTTTCTCGAATCATCCCATCGCATCTTCTCATCCGGCATCTTAGTCATCTTTCTTTTTAACTGACCTTCTCTTTTAATATTCTAGTCTAATATTGCTATCTCTTCTCCTCATTTCTTCTCTCCTCTTCTGGCATCTTCTCGCATCATCTTGGATATTCATCTTTTCTTCAATCTTCTCAACTCTGATCTCTTCCCATCTTAAATATTTTCCTCCCGAGTCTTGTCATGTTTCTTCTTGTCTCCTCTCATCTCTTCTTGCATCATCTTATTTAACTTTGTTTCTTCAACCCTCATACCGCCTCTTCTCATTAAGTTTCATCTCGTCTCTTCGCGTCTTGTCTAGTTTTGAATATTCCCTTCTCCATGTTCCGTCTTGTCCTCTCTCTTCTGGTCTCATCTTATATTGTCCTTTCCTTTCTCCTCACACCTCAGGTTCCTTCACTTCTCATCTTGCCTTTTCTCCTCAGACTGTCTTTTAATTTGCATCTTCTCTCATCTCATTTCATTTAATCTCATCTCCACAGTTCTTCTTGTTGAGTGCCTTCCCAACTTGTCTCATGTCATATCACCTCTTCTTTTCTCATTTCACCTCATCTCACATCTTAAATTTGCAAACTTTTGCATCTTCTGGTATCTCTTCTCATTTCATTTCATCTTGTGGTGTCTCTTTTCTTCTGGTCTCATCTTCTCACATCTTATTTTCTCTTCTCATTTAGTCTCTTCTTCTCATCTGGCTTCTTCTCTTCCAATTGTTTGATCTTTTGTATCTTCTCTCATCTCATTTGTTTAATCTCATTTCCTCTCTTCTTGTCTCATCTTACTTCTCACATCCTATATTGTCTTATTTCATATTGTCTCTTCACCTCTCTTCTCTAAATCTGTCTCACCGTCATGCATGTCATCTCATCTTGTATTCTCCTCTTGTATCTTCTGGCATCTTCTCTTCTCATTTTATTTCATATTGTCTCTTTCCAATTCTCCTTTTGTATGTTGCCTTCTCATTTTGTCTCTTTGGGTCATGTCTCATCTTGTCTTTTCTTGTCTCACACCTCTTTGTTCATCTTACATTCTCTTCTCATTTCATTTTGACTCACATCTTATTTTCTTGTCTCATTTTGTCTCTTCACTTCTCATTTTGTCTTATCTCATTTTGTTTAGTCTCGTCTTGTATTACCATCTCCTTTTGCATCTTCAGGCACCCTCTTTCATTTCATTTTATATCGTCTCTTTTCATTTAATCTCTTCTTGTTTTGTTTCTTTGTGTCTCATCTCATCTCATCTTTTCTTGTCTCACACCTCATTCTCTTCTCATTTCATTTTGTCTCCTCAGTTCTCATCTTGCCTTTTCTCCTCTTATTGTGCATCTTGTATCTCTCTTCTTTTCTCATATTTTTATCTCTTTATGTTTCATCTTGTGGTGTCTCTTTTGTTCTGGTCTCATCTTCTCACACCTTATTTTCTCTTCTTATTTTGTCTCTTCACTTCTCATTTTGATTAGTCTTATCTTTTATTCTCTTCTCCTTTTGCATCATCTGGCATCTTCTCTTCTCATTTCATTTCATGTTGTCTCGTCTCATCTTGTCTTTTTTTGTCTCACACCCCATTCTCTTTTCATTTCATTATGTCTCTTCACTTCACATCTAGCCTTTTCTCCTCTATTTTGCATCATCTTGTCATGTCTCTCCTCTCTTTCCATATTGTTTTCTCTTTATGTTTCATCCTGTGCTCCCTATTTTATTCTGGTCTCATCTTCTCACATCTTATTTTCTCATTTTGTCCCATCTTCTCATCTCATTTCGTTTAGTCTCATTTTTGTATACTCTTCTCCTTTTCATTTTCTGGCATCTTCTCATTTCATTTCATATTGTCTTCATTCTTTCCATCTTCTCTTTTTGCATCTTCCCTTTTTGTTTTATTTCTTTGGGTCTTGTCTTATTTTGTCTTTTCTTGTCTCACACCTATTCTTGCTTCTTACATTCTCTTCTCATTTGTCTCTACACTTCTCATCTTGCCTTTTCTCCTCTCATTTTGATAATCTTGTCATGTCTCTCCTCTTTTTCCATATTTTTATCTCTTCATGTTTCATCTTGTGGTGTCTCTTGTCTTCTGGTCTCATCTTCTCAAGTCGTCTCACATCTTATGTTCTCTTCTTATTTGGTCTCTTCTCTTCTAATTTTGTCTCATCTATTCTCATCTCATTTTACCTCCTCTATTTTTGCATCTTACCTTCTCTTCTTGTTTCATTTCATCTTGTTGGGTTTCTTCGGGTCTCGTCTTGTCTCACCTTGTCTCTTCTCTTCCTTATAATCATATACAACTGAGAGTTGTATTTGTGGATAATACATTTGTGGAGTCTCTAGCAAAGTTCATGAGCTAGAGAAAGAACAATAAGAGTGCTGAGACCAGCACATTGTTTCTGGTCCAAACTTATGGTGATGGAGTGATCACACCCCTGCACACCCCTTATCCCACATCAGGTCAGAGGACACATGGACACACATACACCACCCTGCTGAGGGTGTCTATAAACAGAAGCTGCAGGTAAGATACACTGTGAAAGTCACTCTTATGCAGCACTGTAGCACCCCAGCTGGGATCTCAGAGAGGCACCTTTTACACTTCTTCATGAGGACCTATAATTAGACCTCATTTTGGAAAAAACAAAGAACTAAACACATATAGTCACTTCCCATGGTCTGGCGAACATATCAAGCACAACATATTGACAAGAAGACAGCACATGGCTGAGTCTTAGCCAATCTTAGTTCTGTTTCAGATGGAGCTCAGCCAATCACGTCACTCCATGCCCTGTGACAGATGACAACACCACTTAGCCCCGCCCACAACCAGAGAACCACCATCTGCCTACTCAGCATCCATATGCACACCGTGACACACCACTGCGAGTCACTTTTCTCCAGATTATTAGTTTTCCCTTGGTGTTTTAATGTGTGTAGTTATGTGTGTGCGCTGCTGCGCTCCCTCTTAAAAACGACAGCTTGATCTCACCTCCACTCCTAATAACTTCACACACAGGGCGGCTGGTCTCAGTGAGAAAACCCACCCACACACACACACATACATACACATACAGTATACACAGGGCTGAGCACAAACTCCCACACATCTCCAAGCTGACTAAAGGTAGAGGGCTAACACTCTTACTGTATGCGCACACACAATCACACACACACAAACACTCACCTAGCGTGTGGGCGTAAGTATACATTCTCCTTCTGCGCACCGTGACCTGGTGCTTTCAATAAAAACTCTTTATGTAAGACTCTACCTGCAGTGATCACAGAGACCTTGATCGAGCGAAGAGCCGGTGAAAGCAGCCAAGCCTTGAAGAATAACTCTTTGTTTGAGCAACAGAAAATAAAAGGAACACAGACACACGCGATTTTCCTCACAATCTCGGGGCTCAGCCTGATCCAGACTGTGATACTCCAAAAGAGACATTCACAGACAAAGAGAAAGAACCTGATCGAGACATGTCAGATTAAAAAAAGCGCACATACAATCACCCAGCTCAACAGCAAAGGACCTTCTGTAATCATACAGAGCAAAAAGTTTCTCAGTCTGTATTTTTTGAATACCATAAAAACAGTAACAACTCAAGCAGACAGGTGCAGTAGCATGACTACAAACAGCACACCAAGATGGCCGCAATAAACCAGCTCCCTTCAGAGGCACTTTTACAGTAAACATATTACTTACGTGGTAAAGAGAGGTGGAGTCTGGGTTAGGCGTGTTCATGGATTCCTGACGGAGAACCTCCATTTGGAGGGTGGGGAGAAGGGCGTAGTGGGTGGGGCTCCCGCTCTTCTCACTCTTCTTCTTGCCACGTTTTCCCGTGTCTCTCTTCATGCTGCGCCCTGCCAGATCGGCTGCCTTCTCTTCACTTACATACCGCAACAGAGAGTTTTCTGAGAGAGGGAGAAAGAACGATATGTTTAATAACTGTAGCTGACAGTACCCGCTGCATTCACCCAAGAATGAAAATTACCCCATGATTTACTCACCCTCAAACCATCAAGTGTATATGACTTTCTTCTTTCAGACGAATACAATCAGAGTTACATTAAAAAAAGACCTGGCTCTTCCAAGATTTATAATGGCAATGAATGGCTGTCGAGATTTTTAAGTCCAACAGAGTACAACCATCCATCATAAAAAGTACTCCACATGGCTTTGTAAAGTGAATCAATGAGTTTGTAATATCTGTTTTTTTAAACTTTATAAACCTTAATCTCGAGCTTCCGCCAACTGTTCGACACACGTTCATGAGAGACACTGGCGTTCCAGCAGATGACATAGGACGTTGGTGTGCCATAAGCTCCGGTGAGAATATGCTGGTTTTGCGAGAACCAAGTTTTGTTTACAGCAAAGGAAAACTAGTCTTCTTATGGCTTACATTTTTCTTTACAAATCTCATTTTGTATTTCTAATGTGTGACTGGTGTTTTGTTTTGCGGTCTTCTTTTCGTTTCAGTGTTTGTCAGTGTGATCTCCTGCGTCCTACGTCATGCACTGGAACAACACTCTCTCGTGAACACGTGTACAACAGCTAGCAGAATCTAGAAATGACAGTTTATAAAGTTTTAAATATGGATATTTTTCTTACACAAACGCATCGATTCACTTCAGATTAACTCCCTGGAGCCGTTTGGAGTACTTTTTATGATTGATGGATGGATGGACGCATTTTATTGAACTTCAAAATCTCTATTCAAAATCAGCTATTCACTGCTATTATAAAGCTTGGAAGAGCCAGGACATTTACGCATTTGTGCATTTGCGACTGAAACCGGAAAGATATTTAGGAGCGCCAGTGCGGCTGACCCAATTAGCATATCTGTGTTTGTGCTGAGGGGAGCTTCAAAGGTTTCTGCGTGTTTTTGCAATGTGGAATAATGTATCACAGACATATTTCACAAATCCTTTCATAAACAAAGTGTAGAAAGAGTGTAAATAAGAGATTCATTGTGCAGTGTAGATAGAGAGCTTCACTGATTATAATGGAGCTTTTTGATATCGCAATGAACTAAGATGAGTGACAGCTTTTAATGATTTTTAAGGGAATTCGTAAATGAGATATTGATTTAATACAGCAGTTAAATAAACAATCAGTTAATATGAGGTGACTTACATTGTCTGACTATAACACTATTGCCTGACTATAACACTATTGCCTGATTTTCCTATATTTCGTCATCAAAAATAGTTTTAAACAAGTCACAACTGAGCCACTGCGCATCTACATTCAAACACAACAGTGTTTCGTTTATGAATGAAAGTGCGTTCTTAAATGAATCTAGTGCGTCAATGATTAAATTTTCCATTCATAAAGACAGTCACTTGCTTTATTCCTGAATGAATCAGCCGTTCGAACGAATCAAATGAATGAATGATTCTGTAATGAAATCAGTGACTTGCCGTCACCTACTGGCAGTTTTAGTTTAATTTTTAAAGTATCTTTTCAGTTACTTAAATAATTTAATATTTCTATATTCAAAGTTTTAGATTTAAAACATTAATCTCAACATGAATTTAGGAATTCGTTTGAAAGAAGAAAGTCATATACACCTAGGATGGCTTGAGGGTGAGTAAATCATGGGGTAATTTTATTTTTGGGTGAACTATCCCTTTAAGTCTTTAAAACTTTTGTGTTTCATGGAAGAAAGTAAATCCTGTGGGTAAAAAACATGAGGGTGAGTAAATGATGACAGAATTTTCATTTTTATGTGAACTGCAACCATTTGATTAATACTTAAACCAGCTACACTATCCTTTATGCAGAGGAAAAGATATTTTTTCCAACAATGATACCATGTTATATGATTAATCGGCCTTTATAGATTTTGTTTGGCATGTTCAGAAAATCAAAATTACATTTGTACATCTAGTCCTTCTCAAACAGTACAGCCATTTTCCTGTGTAAGCGCGCATCAGTATTCCATCAATCAAGCATTCCAAACCCCTCTCGAAATACTCCAAACCTCAATTGGCCAATCACAATGATTCATTCCCTCAATAGACGTCTATCATTAGCACTACTTAAGCCTGTGCACTCTTCCCAAATCAGTCGAATCCAATCAAACTCTATAGGCTTTTTCTTGCCTAATGAGCATAACAAGCCGATTGGTCACAGCCATATTAGCGAGCCAAACCAGCGGGCTCCCAGCAGTCCCGATTTATGCTCGTCCTTTGATTTAGGAACTACCGCAGCCATTGTTGGGTTTCCCCTTCTCCCACGCCCATGTCCACCGTTGCCCGGCAGCAGCCAATGGGACGTGAAACACTCAGGAGAGCTCCTGTCAGAGTTTCCATGGCAACAGCATGCTTCCAGAAGAAGTTTCCTCTTCTTTACAGCTTAGCTTCCCTCACGCTGATGGAAAAGTTGAAGAGGTGGCAGATTTTAAATTGCATACGTTCTTCTAGACAGAGTCCACAACCTCGCAGAGTCATTATAAATCATTATTACTTCTTGAGTTGAAAAAATTGAATGAGCTGCAGTATAAAACTCATTAAACTGGACAAGAAGTAGATGGATCTCAAATAGTCTGGATGATCCATCAGTAACAATGTACCTTTATGTACAGTAGGGCTGCAAACTTAAACTAAATAAAAATTAATTCACTGTTATGACTTCATGTGATTATTAAAATGCAAAGGCTGCAATTTAATTCCTTAAATACAGTTGAAGTCAAAAGTTTACATACATCTTGCAGAATCTGCAAAATCTTGATTATTTTACCAAAATCAGAGGGATCATACAAAATGCATGTTATTTTTTTTTTTAGTGCTGACTTGAATAAGATATTTCACATAAAAGATGTTTACATACAGTCCACAAGAGAAAATAATAGTTAAATTTATAAAAATGACCCAGTTCAAAAGTTTACATACACTTGATTATTAATACTGTGTTGTTACCTGAATGATCCACAGCTGTTTTGTTTGTTTGTTTAGTGATAGTTGCAAGCCCCTTGCTTGTCCAATTAAACTAGCCGCTGTTCTTCAGAAAAATCCTTCAGGTCCCACAAATTCTTTGGTTTTTTAGCTTTTTTGTGTATTTGAACCCTTTCCAACAATGACTATGATTTTGAGATCTATCATTTCACACTGAGGACAACTAAGGGACTCATATCCAGCTGTTGTCAAGAAAAGAGAAGGTTTAAAGGGATAGTTCACCCAAAAATGAAAATTCTGTCATTAATTAATCACCTTCATGTTTCACCAAACCTATAAGACCTTCGTTTATCTTCGGAACACAAATTAAGATATTTTTGATGAAATCTGAGAGCTTTCTGACCCTGCATAGACAGCAATGCAACTGACATGTTCGGAACTACATTAGGGTGAGTAATTAATGACAGAATTTTCATTTTTGGATGAATCTGATGGTTTAACATCATTGTACTGTAAAATAAAATTACTATTATTATTATTTAAATACTTTATATTTTACTTTATATTACAATAGTTTTATTGTAATATTTTATTATTAATATTTAATATTTTTAATAATAATAATGATAACAATACTTTTTAATTAATAATAATATTTCATTATAACAATAATAACTGTGCAGCAATTGCAACATTTCTTATTCTGTTTAATATTTTTATTCAGTTATAAAAATAATAATAATAATAATAATAATAATAATAATTAGTAGTAGTAGTAGTATATAGTCATATTGTATAAACTGTATAACCATGCATTAAGAGCCGTGGGGTGAAAACTTTTGAACAGAATGGAGATGTGTACATTTTTGTCTTATTTTGCCTAAATATCATATTTTTCATTTAGTACTGCCCTTCAGAGGCTACAGGAGATACTTACATGTTTCCCATAAGACGAAATAAGTTAAATTTACTCTGATCTTCAAATTCAGAAAGTTTTTACCCCCCAGCTATTAATGCATTGTGTTTCCTTCTGGAGCATCAGTGAGTGTTTGAACCTTCTGTAATAGTTGCATATGAGTCCCTCAGTTGTCCTCAGTGTGAAAAGATGGATCTCAAAATCATACAGTCATTGTTGGAAATGGTTCAAATACACAAAAACGCTGGAAAACAAGAATTTTTGGGACCTGAAGGATTTTTCTGAAGAACAACGGGCAGTTTAACTGTTCAGGACAAACAAGGGACTCGTGAACAGCTATCACTAAACAAATAAACACAGCTGTGGATCATTCAGGTAACAACACAGTATTAATAATCAAGAGTATGCAAACTTCTGAAAGTCATCGGGTCATTTTTATAAATTCAACTACATGTAAACATTTTTTATGTGAAATATCTTATTCAGGTCAGTACTAAATAAAAAATAACATGCATTTTGTATGATCCCTCTTATTTTGGTAAAATAATTAACATTTTTAATGATTCTGTTATATTCTATATATATATATATATAATCAAATTTTAAATCACAATTGCACAGATTTTCCCAAATTCTGCAGCTTTTCTCTGTTTTTTTGAAAAGCAAGCCCTAAAAATGAATGTTTTCTGAATTTTGAATGCACTGCCAACAATTCGAAAGGATGACTTTGGTAGAACACCCATTCTGACAGTAAAAAAACTGTCACTGTTACCCAGAATGACAAATTACCAAGATTTCCGAGTTGTGGGTGACCTTAATATATCTTTATCCTTTCTGACCCTCCCTCCACTTTCACATTCTATCACAATCTTCTTCCTACATCACTCTCAGAATCTCCTTCGAGTGCTTCTTTCTTCTTTTACCATCTTTCTTACTCTCAGCTAAACACCATCTGGCAGCCTCAACACCAGCATTTTCTCCCCAGAGTTTGAAGGAAAAGAGGGAACCGGAGAAAGCTTGGAAATAAGAGAGCTATCAAGGCGCTAATCTCCACACAATGCGGATAGACAGAGCTGCTTAACGGGATCAAATAGCAGCCAGGAGACACAGCCAGGTGATCATCCGCCCCCTCGCTCAAAAACACAAATATAAAGACCCACAAGTGCCACAAAGAAGAGAGAAGAGAGGGGTTTGGGCAACAGTAAGTCCTGGAGGAGACCACCGAAAGAAAACAAACACGTTAGCGTGGGAAAGCAGTAAGACACGACATGAGTGAGTCAAAACAAAAGATGCTGCCCCCGCAGCCTCAATGAAGATGGTGATGAGGAAGTGACGAAGACTGACTAACCAGCCAAACTTTAACTCTGAACTCATAATAAGTAAAATGTTGATGAAAGAGCTTTATTGATATTATCTGTCTAGGTTCTTGCAGTCTGGACTGTATTTCAAAAGCAGGAGCCAATTGAGACTGCCTCGGCCCTAGCGCACACTGGTTCTGTGTTGGTGCTCAGAGACTGCCACTGTTATCCTGGCACTGCATGCAGTGCGGCCACAGGAAGTAATCAGCAATGCCCAGCGCAGTTCAGAGCCACCGTGCAGCGAGGAGAATTAAATCCATGGAAAAGGGCTCAGCTAAACATCACTCCTGAATAAGAGCCATGAGAATGTAATAACAAAGCAGCAGTGAGAAACAATAAAGGGAAATCCAGGCAGAATGAGAGCAAAAATGAGACGGAAGATCAACAGATGGCAAATGAAGATTTGAAAGTAATAATAATAATTTTATTTAAAGAAATAGTTCACCTAAAATGAGAATTACCCTATGATTTACTCACCTTCAAGCTATTCTAGGTGTATGCAACTTTCTTCTCTCCGATGAATACAGTCGGAGTTATATTAAAAAACATCCTGGCTCTTCCAAGATTTATAATGGCAGTGAATGGGTGCTGAGATTCTGAAGTCCAATAAAGTGCATCCATCCATCATAAAAAGTATCCACACTGCTCTTTAGAGTTAACAAAGACCTTACAATAAAGAACCAAATCAATGCATTTTTTAAGAAAAATATCAATATTTAAAACTTTATAAATCGTAATCTTTAGCTTCCGTTAACTGTTGTATGCGCTCTTTGATCCCGACATAGGTGAACGTGGTGACGAACGCGGAACTGACAAAAACGAAAGCACAGAGGAGAGAGCAAAGCAAAACACCAGACACGAATTAAAAGTACAAAATGAGGATTTGTAAATGAAAATGTCAGAGGATTTCGATATAAGCCAAGAGGAGACTGTTTTTTCTTTGCTGTAAACAAAACTTGATTTTTGCGAAACTAGCATATTCTCACCTGAGCTTACGCTACGTCAATGTCCTACGTCACCCACTGCAATTTTTAATGATAGATGCACTTTATTGGACTTCAAAATCTCAACACCCATTCACTGCCATTATAAAGCTTGGGAGAGCCAGGACATTTTTTCAACTCCAGTTGTATTTGTCTAAAAGAAGAACATCATATACACCTAGGATGGCCTGAGGGTGAGTAAACCACAGGGTTATTTTGATTTTTGGGTGAATTATCCATTTAATATTTATAATTTGTATTATTTTTGCTACTTGTGTATTTCATCAGTGTATATTCTCTAAGATGAATACAATCAGAGTTATATTAAAAAAACATCCTGGCTCTTCCAAGATTTATAATGGCTAGTTATAGTGAATGGGTGCTGAGATTTTGAAGTCCAATAAAGTTCATCCATCCATCATAAGAAGTATCCACACGTTTCTGGAGAGTTAATAAAGGCCTCCTAAACCAAATCAATGCATTTTTTAAGAAAAATATCAATATTTAAAAATTTATAAACCATAATCTCTAGCTTCGGTTAACTGTTGTATGAGCATACAAGAGAGTGGCGTTCCAGTTGATGACGTAGGACGTAGCCAAACATGGTGACGAACACGGAAGTGATGAACAGGGAAGCAAAACAAAACACCAGTCATGAATTAGAAGTACAAAATGAGGATTTATAAATAAAAATGTCAGAGGATTTCGATATAAGCCAAGAGGAGACTGTTTTTTCTTTGCTGTAAACAAAACTTGGTTCTAGCGAAACTAGCATATTCTCACCTGAGTTTACGCTACGCCTACATACTACGTTATCCACTGCAATGTCACTTTTTTAATGATGGATGCACTTCATTGGACTTTAAAATCTCAACACCCATTCACTGACATTATAAAGCTCAGAAGAGCCAGGACATTTTTTATATAACTCCGATTGTATTTGTCTGAAAGAAGAACATCATATACACCTAGGATGGCCTGAGGGTGAGTAAATCATGGGGTTATTTTGATTTTTGGGTGAACTATCCCTTTAATATTCATAATTTGTATTATTTATGCTACTATTATACTATTTTTACTTTGAATAAAAGTTAGCTGAATGTTCCTGTTCATTTTGTGCATTTCATCAGTGTACTGTATATTCTAAAGAAAAAAATCTTTCCATTTCTAATCTTCCATTAAAATGTAATAATGTTCTCCACATCTTTTTCTGCTGATGTAACCAAGGCCATACGGATGGGGAAGCATAATGATGAATCTGATTTGTGTTTGAAATGAAAATTACTCTACATTAACTTCTTGCTTGTAGAATTGTTGCATAAAAGCAATATCACAATGTTGTAGCATAACAGCATTTTTGCTCATCTGATACTGATTTAATATCAAGGTCTGCTTTTCATGATACAAATCAATCAAGAAAAAGATGCTGGTATAAAAATTCAAAGGGTTATAGCAGTTCCCTACTATCTAAAACTATTTTAATCAAAAATTTTCCATTTCATCAATATTTATTATACATGCTGTTTTACAGCCTTACATTAATTAAGAGATTAAAAGGAATACTTGTACTGTTAAAAATTGATTTGTCACACTGCAGTAATAAAAAGTTAATTAAGACAAAAAGTGCTTGGACACTTTATGGTTGTCAGCAAGACCACAAACCAATAATATAATAATATATTATATATAATGATTTATGATAATCATTTTAGGATGCAGCTATAGTGTCAAAATCAAGATCATAGATCCAATGTAAAACTAGTTGGTTAAGGAAAAATTAAAAAATGAATATGTAAAATAAATGTATGAATTCTAATTGTAGCCTAGCAGATTTTTAATTACAATATTTTTTAAATAATATTTTATTTACTAATAATATATTATTTAAACAAAAAAAAAAAATCACATTTCAAAATACCTATAAACAAAGAAAAGCAGAACACCTAAGTTTTCCATAACACTTTTGCAGAGTGAAAAGGAGAAGAATGAATAAAAACAAGTAAACAACCATGTGTATTTACTGTGACTGACACAAACTCACCTCTCCGACCTTCCCTCTTCATTCTAGCTGGGTCCTCGTAGTCAGGAACCCAGTTATACTCCACAGGCATAGAGATGGGCCTCAGACGACCTGAAAGCACAAACATGCACATATACACACATCACTTCCTCTGTGTGTATGTGTGAAAAGACAGGGAAAAGAAAGATGGAAGTAAAATGACAGTTCACAATCCATTTTCTCCACAGACGCCAAGGTAAGTCTGTGCGAGTGTCTGTTTGTGTAAGACAAACTGTCACAGTTAATGTGTCCTCTCGTTTTCTAGGGAAGCAGCGGGCATGGAGTGTGTCAGCAGTTCTGTGCCACTGCAGAGGCTCATGCTGGCATTTATCGACTAGAGCTGAGTTCTCTGGTTCTGGATATAATGCTAACACACACACACATTCACAACAAAGTGCAGCCCAGCTCCCTAGAGTTTAATTACAGAAAATCTGAAACCAACTCCCCTATGCAAGAAACTTGTTATAGACATGCTCGCTTTATAGACCTCGAAAAACATACAATCACACACAGCATTGCAAAACACGTAGGATAGTTTACAGAAATAATTTAGATTAGAAGAAGCTTCCCAAACCACTTCTTTAACTGGATCTAAAACTGATTTCTTATTAATTGTTTTCTGAACATAGTTATGCAACATAATTGGGTTAAAGAGTGTATCTTGGTAATTATGTGGTGTTTTATAATCAGCAGATGTTTAGAGAAGTTTGGTCTTCTCCTTGGATTAGTTGCTGGGTCAATATTAAGTCTCTCAGGCATCTGCTGTAAAAGCTAGCGGAAAATAACGAATCATTTTATAGTGCACAGAAAGTCAGAAACAAATTTTTCCATGCAAAAAGAGTAAATATCCCTGATGTACCAGTTAAGCTTATACTGAAATGCGCTCATAGACAAAACTTTTTGTACTTGTGAGTGTTAGTGTACCGTAAGTGGGTGTACTGTCTCGACGGGACGTTGTGGGTCCGTGGTTGGGGTCGTACTCGTAGCAGTACAGGACGGCCTCTTCTTCCATGAGAGGAAATCGTCGTCTGTACTCTTGATCCAGGAATGAGTTTGGCGATTCTGACCCTTTTGCGACAGGTACTCCACCGTCACCCGAAAGACCGCCTTTTTCATCTCTAAAAGCACATCATAACACAATATTTTCAGACTGTACTGTATGTATACTTTTTTAAAATGTTGACTATATCAATATATTTTAAAAATAGTGGCGTCGGTGCCAAAAGCCTTGTGCCGACATATAGCGTCGTTCAGAAATTAATCATGATTAATCCCACCTAACATTAAGGTTTTTAAATATACTTATATATTACAATAATTCCACATTCAATCTTCAAATTGATGTAGAAACTAGGGCTGCCTCCCAATAGTCAACTAACCATTAGTCAACGAAAACAGGCTTTTGAATCTGTAAAGACTCTGTCTATTTGTGTGCATACACAATAACAACAAAACATTACAGGAGTCGCTTTCTGAATTCTCTGTTTCTGTAAACTTGAGGGTGTCACTTCAAAACTGTATTCTTGCAATACAGACATGAAAAAGATATCTATAGAGAGCAAAATGTCTACTTTTAAATCAATTCAGATGGAAAACGAATATTCTCAGATTATGTAATCCGTATGAAACATGCATACAGGCACATCCACTACTGCGGAGATGACAAGCCGGTGTTGCCGACTTGATCTCTTAAGCAGAAAACAAAAAAGGCACTAGTTTATCAATAAATTATTAAGTTAATTCAGCCTCCTTGCTGTTTTTCCCTGACACATTTATAATCATTACTTCTGGCAAATTTTATGTGCATTTTTAAGCGGCTCATTAGACTATGTAGGCAATTTAAGGCTAATTATTATGATTTAAATGGTTTATTAATAAACATGCAATTAGTCTACTAATGCTTAAAATGAACGAGTAATATTCAACCAGAAAAATACAGAAAATACAGAAATTGAATAAAGTTATTAAACACTAAATAAAATTTAGATTAATCCTTAAAGCTACAGAAGTTATGAATTGTTGAAGAAGTTATGAATAACAGACCTCACAGTAGCTGGGTTATTAGGTTATTTGGCTGCTATTAATTTAAGAGCTGCCGCTGCTGAACGTGATGTGGATCTGATATGGATGCTCGCAGTTTCATTTGTGCTTTTCAATTTGCCTGAATTTTCAGCAGCCAGTCTTCAGTGTCACATGATCCTTTAGAAATCATTCTAAAATGCTGGCTCGGTGCTCAAAAAAAAAAAAAAAAAATCATTATTATAAATGTCGAAAACAGTTGTGCTGCTTAAATAAAAATTGAAAAACGATTTCTGAGAAACCCTGTTCAAACTCTACTGGACCAAGCATTTTATTTTATCCAAATGTTACTGATTGATTTGAATTTAATGTTTTGCCACGATTTTATTTTTTTAGAAATTGAGGAATCGTGATTTTGAATAGAAATATTACAAAATGTTAGAATTGTTAAAAATGTTAGCCAATTTGACAATATGCCAATGATAACAGCAAACAGAAAAGAACAATCTAACCGTATGTCAGCGCACGTGATTAACCGCTCACATGTCGGACAAAATTTCAAACCGGCATGCACTGTTTCAAGTCAGATTTTGATCGATCTAAGCAGCGCCGTTTTAAGTTGAACACACCTTTTGTGAATTTGGGGACGGAGCTATCAAGATAGGGGCATTGTTTTGGGGGTTGGGGCGTGTTTGTTTTGGTGATTTCAAATATTAACAGCTTTTCCCAAAAATCACACCTTTAACTTATTCCTGCTCACTTATACATACACCCATTCAGTTTTCTGCACTAGTATGAATTATGCCCATGCAGAGAGGTTACCCAATTAAAACAGCATATTCAAATATGTGTTCTTGTATCTAAAGTGCAGCAGAAAAAGTAGCAGCTTGTTTAATGTAAAACACCTTGACTAAGAATTCAAGTGAACTTCTTTTAATTAAAAAATCAGCTGAAGTGTAAAGTTTGACGTTTACCTGGGTGTGTATGGCTCGGATGGAGGGGGCGGGATATACAGGTCTTGGAGGGCAGAGCTATCACGTTTGGAGGGTGTGCTGATGGTGCTTGTGGGCGTGGCCGAGCTGCTGGTTGGACTCCTGGGAACGACTGGCTGCTGGGCAGACAAGATGATTGGATTAAAGATCAAAGCTCACATCTACTATGAGCTCAAACTACTGGTAAAAACGTCTGAGGGCACAACTAAATGTAATAATGGAGCACTGTTCCAGGACGTGACCCAGACACTGATATCTGCAGACAGTCACAAGGGCGAGGGATAGAGATTAATAGGTCCCTGAGCAGCAAGACGGCGGCATAGTCCCTCTGCAGTGCTGTCTGCAGTAAACAGTGAACTGGGATCTCTGGGTCAGGATGCTTTGACATAATGAGTGGGAGTCTATGGAAACATTTGCAGCATCTCCAGAGAACACAATGGCTTCAGAAACAACAGACGTGTGATTAGTGTCTCCAGTGAGCTCAGCAAGAGGGGTTGTGACACAGACTGCACAGTTGGATGTACAGACATGACATGCATAATGAGGCACGTGCATATAATCAGTGAAATGGGCATGTGTGATGACAGCCGCCAAGATGGAGACGTACACAGATCTCTTTGGAGAAAACGGCTAAAAGTTTACTGTAGAGTCACAAGTCTAGAACCAAAACTTGAATCCTTCGCCAAAAGCCGATTAAAGCTAATCTGCTCTCTCTGGGACACAAACACTTTCCGCAACACTTTAAAGGCAGGTTAGTGATGTTAATGCGAATGACTTAAAAAGCACCGCAAAAGCAACTCCGATATCCAACAGTTCTGTTTTTTACATAAAATAAACTGATTTCCATAGTCGTGTTAGAAATAAGACGTTTGAATGAAAAGCGACATGTAAGCAGGCAGGTGCATTATGGGAAATGGAGTCAAAGCGTCAGTTCCCTATCTAAGATGAGGCCAGGGAACGGGTGGCAGATAAAGGGGAAAAGTGCAGCCCAAAACAATGAAGCTTTTGGGACAGGGCGATCTGAATCCTACCTGCAGGGCCAGGGGCTTCCATCTCATGTTCTTTAGTAGGGCTGGGGCGGAGGTGAGCGTGCTCTGGGGACGCTTTTTCAGGGTCAATGTCACACCGGCAGGGTCCCCGCGCAGAGAGCTTACCAAGTTTTTCAACTGCCAGCCCACCTACAGCAACAAACATAGGGTCAACATACACAGACTCGACAAGAACGCCACACAGAGACGTCACCTGACAAGGAACCATTGGGAAGTGCTTACGTTCGTCTCTCTGTATTCAGTGTAACTATGTATCACACACACATTCACTTCCTGACACAGTACATGTTGATTAAGTTTACTATGTGAAATGAGTGTACACTAATGAGGCGTGATGTTCGCTAAACTTTTAATTGATTCCAAAGTCTACGAAAGAACTTGACATTTCATGTAAAAGTCAATATTTGAGTCTTTGGTTCATCATAAATTATGTATAATCATGAATTCTGAAGCATGAAAAATGAACCAAATGCCTAGCGTGGAGAAAAATTATGAAATAGCTCAG
The DNA here is from genome assembly GCA_012976165.1 of Labeo catla. Lineage (NCBI taxonomy): Eukaryota > Metazoa > Chordata > Actinopteri > Cypriniformes > Cyprinidae > Labeo > Labeo catla. The sequence goes on along the minus strand of VONZ01000029.1, from coordinate 2,013,284 downwards.
GTAAATGTTCAAATGAATGACAATACTGACTTCATTTTAATAACTAAACATAAAAGATAAACATATAAACACTGGCTACATATTTTTTGTTGTTGAAATATTTATGTCACGCTGTTATTAAAATGTTTACCGAGCCAGTGAGTGGAGCTAGTAGCTGGAGGCGATTGTTTAAATATAATTCTAAGATAATGTGGCAGAGTATAGGCAAACTCTACATTTTTAAAGATGTTTACATAACAGATGAATTATTAAACTACAGTAATTCACAACATTTCACAGTTTAGTAATGTAATAAGGCTGTGCGTTGTACCACAAGGGATTTTATGATGGTTAAGATGTACTAAGATAAAAGGCCACTTAACCATGGTAAAAAGTCATTGTACATCATTATTGACTCAAGTGGCTTATAATGACAATAGCAAATAGGTCATTACACATGAAAATATATAGCTTTCATAATATTTTATAAATGGGGTCCCACAAAAAGGGATCATAATATTTGGGGATCTGTGGCATCAAATTGTTTAAAAAACTGTGAAAAAAGATGCCAATGTTCAACAATTAAAATAAAATAAAATGCAAATATGCAGAGGCATAATATTTTACAGATCAAAGTCCCTCAAAAGGGCATCATAATTTTTGGAGATCTGTTCAACAATTTACTGTATTATTTCTGAATAAAATAAAATAAAATAAAATAAGAAAAATGTCTTTACAAATGAAAATATATAGCTGTCATTATATTTTAGGAATGGGGTCCCTTAAAGGGGGATCATAATATTTGGGGATCAGTGGCATCAAATTTTTTAAAAACCTGTGATAAAAGATACCAGTGTTTAACAATGTATTTTTAATTATTTATGAATAAAATAAAATAAAATAAAATGTCTTTACACATGACAATATACTGCTGTCATAGCATTTTAGGATGTTCAACAACAAATTTATTTATGAATAAAAAAAAATAAAATAAATAAAAATCAAATAAAATGTCTTTACAAATGAAAATATATAGCTGTCATTATATTTTAGGAATGGGGTCCCTTAAAAGGGGAACATAACATTTGGGGATCGGTGGCATCAAATTTTTTAAAAGCCTGTGATAAAAGACACCAGTGTTTAACAAATTATTTTTAATTATTTATGAATAAATAAATATATAAATAAATAAATAAAAATAAATGTCTTTACACATGAAAATATATAACTGTCATAATATTTTAGGAATGGGGTCCCTCAAATGGGGATCATAATATTTGGGGATCTATGGCATCAAAATGTTTAAAAAAAAAAAGGTTAATTTATATATTAATTTATATATAACTGTCATAATATTTTAGGAATGGGGTCCCTCAAATGGGGATCATAATATTTGGGGATCTATGGCATCAAAATGTTTAAAAAAAAACAATTAATTTATAAAATAAAATAGGTCTTTACACATGAAAATATATAGCTGTCATTGTATTTTTAGTAACGGGCCCCTCAAAAGGGGATTATAATATTTTGGGCATCAAAATATTGATAAAATATCCCAATGTTCATCAATTAATTTAATTATTTAAAAAAATGTTAAACTGTTTTGATTTGATATGCAACAAACTTTTAATATACAATTCAATTTATGTGCAGTCAATCATATTTTAGAGCAGGAAATATTAACTCTACAGAAACAAAACCCTTCTGAACGCAAAAATCAGTCTATGAAAAGATCAATGTTGTATATTATTGTGCTTCTCTTTAAACAATATGCACTCACACACACGCAAACATTTGTTTTTCTATGATATTAGGAACTTTTGATTGATTTACAAAGTTATACAGAGCTGATACTCCTAAGCTAACCCTCACAGAAACCTTTCTGCATTTTCAGACTCTTTAAGACATAATTCATTATGTTTATTAAGCAGTTTACTGTTGGCTGCTCCCCAAAATGTAGATTGTTTGAGGTTTTACTATGCTTTAATATCCTAGTGGGGACATTTAGCATCCACAATGTGGGCAAAATGTGACCCACACACAGTTTAGAACTAATTAAGCATGTCCTTCACAGACAAAAACAAGCACAATACACAACCACGTACACACACACACACACACACACACACACACTGAGATGGGCTGGATATTCATATCTGATCCTATAGCATATGAAACCTAATCTCAGAGGTTACATATAGAGCAGCTCCCACAATGCACCATTCTTTAACGCCTGCTGAGGTTGTTCTTGAGCGTAAACCGTTCATTGTTACGGTAATTGTTTGTCTGTGTGTTTTTCGCTACAAGCCGAATTCGTATCGCTTATCGCACATTAGAGGCGCTTTTATCCAATTATGAAGGTGACAACAATCTAATTACATGAGGATTAATGAGGCCTTAGTCTTGCTGATTTTTCATCACAAAACAAGCTCAGCATCCCTCACCACAGTGACAAGATGACTTAAGACAAACTGATGTAGAAGCTGAATTCTAAAACAAAACCCAAAGACCATCTTAAATCCGAATAACAACGTCAGAAGTCATTGTGATCAGAGATGATGAAGAGGGAACACTAAGCTTTGCCGTTGCTTCAACTTCATAAACCATGCCACCACTTGAGAGCAAAATTCAAATATTCAACAAATTATTCAGCACCTTATGCACATCAAACACTAAGGAAGTAATTTCAAACAGAATTGATTTCACAAGCTAAACTCCACGCGCAATTACTTGTACACAGACCGACGCAAAAAAGGCTCTTTATCAATTATTTGAAAGGAAATCCACAGGGTATGATCACTGGAGTGCCTATTGACGCACTCCATATGCACGCGAAAAAAATCTCTTAAATTCGACCATCCTTAAAAACACACTCCACCGCCATTCATTACATTTACAGCCTCTTATGCCCTTTAAACACTCTCCGGTTTCACTCAGAAATGCAGCGTAACACACTCTGAATTCAATCAAATTGGAATATAGTTGCCCTAGTCATAGAAATGAGCTAAAAATACATCTGGTAATGTTTTAAACCTCTTGGTGCTTGAACAAGGACGTTAAATTTCTCAAATTCAAACGCACCTCATTTTCTGTTCCATAATTTCATACACAAACATGCTGGAAAGAGGCAACTGCTGTTGAATGCCAAGTGGGACTTACATATATAAGGAAAAAACTGATGGAGGGATGGATAGATGGATGATAAAATCGAAGATTTAAATGAGCCAAATGGATTGAGTGACTAAGAGAGACTGACACTCACCACTGTCTGATGGTTCACCTGGATGACCTCATCACCTGCGTGGATCTTCTTACAGCGATCTGCTGGAGACTAAGAAAAAGACAGAAAAATGAAAAGAGGGAAAGAACCAGCTGTCAAATGAAAAAGCAGTACTTTCATCTAATGCTAAATGCGGTCATCTGTAACAATTTACATTGCATTCTGGTCTCACACTGCTTCTTAGAATATGTTTATACTAGTGCGTTTTCATTTTAAAACGCATAACTTTTGCTACGGTTACGCCTGTCATTTACACCAGTGGTTTCCAACCATGTTCCTGGAGGCCTCCCAACACATTTTGCATCTCTCCTTTGTCTGACACACCCAGGTCTTGGAGTCTCTACTAATGAGCTGATGATCTGAATCAGGCATGTTTGATTAAGGAAAACATGCAGTGGTGGGGGGCCTCCAGGAACGTGGTTGGGAACCACTGGTTTACACTACTCCGGAATTTTCGACCCTCAAAAATGGAGACTTGCATTTCAGTGTAAACAGACCAAACAGACACTTTTGAAAACGATGCCATGGCTGCCCACATTCGCTCTGTTTATCCTTGATGACCGTGTAAACAATAGCATCATGCTCATTTGTTGCGTCTCATTTCGGAGGCTCATTTAAAGGGGTCATCAGATGCCCATTTTCCACAAGTTGATATAAATCTTTAGGATCTTAATGAAAAGTCTATAATATACTTTGGTTAAAAATTCTCAATGGTTGTGTAAAACAACACCCTTTTTACCTTGTCAAAATGAGCTCCGCAAAAATCACCCGATTCTGAGGGATTGTTCCTTTAAATGCAAATGAGCTCTGCTCGCCCCGCCCCTCTCTTCTCTCTATGCTCTCAAGCTGTTCTCGGTGAGATTGTTCACCTTAGCCACATTTAGCGTGTTTAGCCGCAAAACTTGCTAATTAGCATGTTACTAGGAAAGGTGATTGCAGAGATTCATAAAAAAACCCTTATACTTCTGCTGTAAGTGAAGCTGGATCACGAATGATTTGCGTGAACATAGAGGCATTTATGTAGATCGGGAAGCGCATTCCCTTCACAAACAAATGTAATCCACTGCATCTTCAGCGGTTCAAATGTCGGGAGTAAATGACAACCACTATGTTCATTATTACATCCAGCAACACAACACCTCAATCGCTCAATCGGAGATATTCTTGTTTAACTTACATCCCTGCTCTGGCATCGAAACAATGGAGGTTGGACTGTTACAGCTGATCTGAGGTAAGACGCTCATGTCAATCAACTATCTATTAAACAATTAAATTGCAAAACAAAAAAGAGAAATTACAGTATTTTTACACCACAAGGAATAGCAGTCAATTTTATTATGGTTACTTGTCTTAAATAACATATCCTTGATGATGTATGTAGCCTGAATGGTCAAGTGACGTGTTTTTGCTTGTATAGTGTAGACGAAGATCGTTTCTGAAATGCAGTTAAAACGCCAGTGTAGACGAGGATTGTTTTCATTTCAAAATGCTGTTTTAAAACAAAAACGCACTAATGTAAACAGGGTCTTATGGTATTTGGTTAAAAATACAGAAAAAACTGTAAAATTGTGAAATATTATTACCATTTAAAAGAACTGATTTCTATTTCAATATATTTTAAAATTTAATTTATTCTTGTGGTGACAAAGCTGAATTTTCAGTAGCCATTACTCCAGTCTTCAGTGTCACACGATTCTTCAGAAATCATTCTAATATGCTGATTTGGTTCTACAGAAATATTTCATATCATCAATGCTGAAAACATTTGTGACCCTAGACCACAAAACTAGTCATAAGGGTGAATAAAATGTTTTGAAATTGAGATTTACACATCATCTGAAAGCTGAATTAATAAGCTTCCATCGATGTTTAGATGCTAGGATAGGACAATATTTGGCCGAGATACTATTTGAAAATCTATTTGAAAATCTGGAATCTGAGGGTGCTTACTACTAATCATTACTAATATTACTAATCAAAAATGAAGTTTTGATATATTTACAGGAGGAAATGTACAAAATCCTTAAATCCTATATCCTTAAGACATGATCTTTACTTAATATCCCAAGGATTTTCGGCATAAAAGAAAAATGATAATTTTGACCAATACAATGTATTTTTGGCTATTGCTATAAATATACCCATGCTACTTAAGACTGATTTTGTGGTCCAGGGTCACATTTGTGCTGCTTAATATTTTTGTGAAAACCATGACACACTGCCCGTTACTTAAATGTTTGGTTCACCCAAAAATTAAAGTTCTGTCAATAATTACTCACCCTCATGTCGTTCCAAACCCGTAAGACACAAATGAAGATCTTTTTGATAAAATCCGAGAGCTTTCTGACCCTGCATAGACAGCAACGCCACTGACACGTTCAAGGCCCAGAAAGTTTGTAAGGACATCGTTAAAATAGTCCATGTGACATAATTTTATGAAGTTACAAGAATAGTTTTTGTGCGCAAAGAAACCAATAATAATGACTTTATTCACAATTTCTTCTTTTTCATGTCAGTCTTTGCTGTGCTGTGTTTCATAAGAGTGCCATGAATGCGTGTGGAGCTGCTGACGCTAGAGCCGGTGTGTAGTTTCTTTAGTTCATCATCTGTATATTCTAGTTCAAATAAGTAAGGCTGGACAAAAAATTGCAACTCATCCTCCTTGTTGAAATCATTAGACATGTTTATGACTGTTTTATGTACAGCATGCATTTTCTGCTGCTTGTTTGCAAGGCGCAGCGCATCTGGGTCTATTTTAATGATGTCCTTACTACCTTTTTGGACCTTGAACATGGTAGTTGTGCTGCTGTCTGTGCAGGGTCAGAAAGCTCTTGGATTTAATCAAAAAAATCTTAATTTGTGTTCTGAAGATGAACGAAGGTCTTACAGGTTTATCCATTTGATATCCATTTAATCTCAGCGTGGTCTACGATATGCAGCTGAAACATGATATATGAAATACATATCATGTTGCTTCTTTTCTATGGGTACTGCATACTGCAATATAGCGGGTGATTTCCACCCACTATTAGAGCTACAACAAAAACTAAGAGCTTTCAGTCACATGATCGGTGGATCTTTATTTAGAGCACTCCTGTCTGTTTAGCTCTTTCTTTCTCTCTCTCCTGCTCTTTAATTTGAGCGTGTGCAGTAACAGCCGTACAATCAATTGCTGAGATTCATTACTTTTATCTGCAGCATACAGGACATTATACAAGACACATGAATTAGAGCGCACACATTAACACCGACTGGCTCTTACCCCCTCTGTGGTTCCCGTGATAACGTGAAGACCATCATATGTGGATTTGATGTACATTCCCTTAGGATATAAAAAACACAGTAAGAAATTAATAGACTATAATGAATAATCTCCTGATCTCTTCCTTCTGTCCCATGCACACATTAAAAAACACTTCAAAATGCTTTTAGTCTATTCATGTGTATATAGAGAAGTGAAATTACTTTTAATGAAAGAGTGTTTTGACACAAGCATGCATACAAACACATATTTGCTCATTAGTACAAAGATCAATGTTGGGGAAACGACTTTAAAACTGTTTGGCAAGATACACAAGCTGCTTATAATTACAATTAGTTAAGAAACAGTCATGCATCTACAGTGTCACATGATCCTTCAGAAATCATTCTAATATGCTGAGTTGGTTCTTAAGAAACATTTCTTATCAACAATACTGAATAATGTTGAATATAACAATTCTAAAAAAAAAAATTCATTTGAAATAGAAATATTTTTTTAATTATGTCTTAATTGTCACTTTTGATCAATTTAATGCATCCTTGCTTCATAAAAATATTAATTTATATATAATAAATCCTACTGACCCCAACCTGAACAGAAGATTATATATTAGTTATATGTAATTATATATATTATTTTAAATAACTACACTGACCAAAATTATAAATGCAACACTTTTGTTTTTGCCCCCATTTGCATTGTACACAAAAGGCCTATTTCTCTCAAACACTGTTCACAAATCTGTCTGAATCTGTGTTAGTGAGCACTTCTCCTTTGCCGAGATAATCCATCCACCTCTCAGGTATGGCATATCAAGATGCTGATTAGACAGCATGATTATTGCACAGGTGTGCCTTAGGCTGGCCACAATAAAAGGCCACTCTAAAATGTGTAGTTTTACTGTATTGGGGGTGTCCGGAGGGGTCCAGAAACCAGTCAGTATCTGGTGTGACCACAGTTTGCCTCACGCAGTGCAACACATCTCCTTCGCATAGAGTTGATCAGGTTGTTGACTGTGGCCTGTGGAATGTTGGTCCACTCCTCTTCAATGGCTGTACAAAGTTGCTGGATTTAGGCAGGAACTGGAACATGTTGTCGTATACGCCAATCCAGAGCATCCCGTCCGGGGAGGATTGCTGGCCATGCAAGAACTGGGATGTTGACATCAGCAAACCGCTCACCCACACGACGCCATACATGCTGTCTGCCATCTGCCCTGTACAGTGAAAACCGGGATTCATCCAAGAAGAGAACACCTCTCCAAAGTGCCAGACGCCATCAAATGTGAGCGTTTAGCCACTCAAGTCGGTTATGACGACGAACTGCAGTCAGGTCGAGACCCCAATGAAGACGACGAACATGCAGATGAGCTTCCCTGAAATGGTTTCTGACAGTTTGTGCAGAAACTCTTTGGTTATGCAAACCGATTGTTGCAGCAGCTGTCCGGGTAGCTGGTCTCAGACGATCTTGGAGGTGAAGATGCTGGATGTAGAGGTCCTGGGCTGGTGTGGTTACACGTGGTCTGTGGTTGTGAGGCCGGTTGGATGTAATTCTCTGAAACGCCTTTGGAGACGGCTTATGGTAGAGAAATGAACATTCAATTCACGGGCAACAGCTCTGGTGGACATTCCTGCAGTCAGCATGCCAATTGCACACTCCCTCAAAACTTGCGGTGTGGTAAAACATTTTAAAATGCACATTTTAGAGTGGCCTTTTATTGTGGCCAGCCTAAGTCACACCTGTGCAATAATCATGCTGTCTACTCAGCATCTTGATATGCCACACCTGTGAGGTGGATGGATTATCTCGGCACAGGAGAAGTGCTCACTAACACAGATTTAGACAGATTTGTGAACAATATTTGAGAGAAATAGACCTTTTGTGTACACAGAAAAAGTCTTAGATCTTTGAGTTCAGATCATGAAAAATGGGGGCAAAAAAAAAAAGTGTTGCGTTATAATTTTGGTCAGTGTAATAGTATGTAATATGTTAATAATTATCAGATAAACTGATTTATTTTACACAATATATTTACACTAGATTTTTTTTTACTTTAATAAATAAATTAAAGACATAATGATAAACAGCGGTAATGGTCAGTGGCACAGTACAATTGTATGTGATCTTACCAGACCCTCTGTAGGTTTAATATTAGCCAGTTGAACCACCTCTAGATGTGCCGACTGGGAGACCAGGGGGTCTGACGACAGTGAAATGATGTGGTCACATACTCCAGACAATGTCTTACACTTTTGAGAGGAAAAAAAGAGAGAGACAGAGTGAGCGTATCAATTATTTCCTGCAGATATGCTGCACCGGGCAAACATTTATTAGATATAACTCAGCCTCATAGATATGATCAAATTTAGGTTTAATGTTCCGTGACTACAGAATGCATCTTTAGCTGAAGTCAATGTTCAGCTTGTGTGGAGCAGTTTTAATAAACAGCTGCCGTTCTGAAGTCATTTTCTATGGAAAAAAGACAAGGACTAAAGCTATGGGTTTGTAAGGTATAACTATGGTGATAATTTGTTTTGGAAAAGGTGCTGTATTCATTGGCAGAAAGTTGGGTTGCAAGTTTGCATCCTGGTTTAGAAGAGTTAATATCAAGTTATATCTTTTTTATCTTCCCTGTGTGTTCATCAGTCTTCCCTGTACTCTCACCCTTTTTCTTTCATTATCTCAACAGCGTTATATCAAACTTAGCGATTATGATCAGATTTCACCTGTCTGGGATATTGCTGTAGTTCACTCAAGGTGAAGGAGGTGGGAATCGATGTTGTTTCATTTCCTGTTAACCACTGCACTATTCCTCTGCTCTCCACTTTTCTCTCAAGCTTTTTACTGGCATGACTGTAAAGTAAATTACAAAACCACTGAGGCTTTCAAGAAACTTTTCAAAAATAGTAAGGAAGAAGCAAACAATGTTAAGAAAACTACAATTCATAATTGGAAGGAAATACTGCATCTATCTATCAACACAAAACACCTGTATGTCTGTCTATCTTTCTGTCTATCTTTTTGTCCGTCTGCTTTTTTGCTTTTTGTCTGTCTATCTATTTATCTGTCTATCTATCTATCTATCTATCATTCTGTCGTCTGTCTATCTATCTGTCTACCTGTCTGTCTATCATCCATCCATCTACCTATCTATCTACCTATCTATCTATTAGTCTATCTATCGTTCTACCTATCTATCCATCTATCTATCTATCTATCTATCTATCTATCTATCTATCTATCTATCGTTCAATCTACCCATCTATCTACCTATCTTTCTGTCTCTGTCTGTCTATCTATCTCATCTATCTATCTATCTCTATCTACCATCTTTCTGTCGTCTGTTCTATCTATCTATCTATCTATCTATCTGTCTGTCTGTCTATGTATCTACCTGTCTATCTACCTATCTTTCTGTCTGTCATCTGTCTACCTATCTATCTATCTGTCTATCATCTATGTCTGTCTGTCTGTCTGTCTATCTATCTATATCTATCTATCTATCTATCTATCTATCTATCATCTATCTATCTATCTATCGTTCTATCTACCCATGTATCCATCTATCTATCTATATGTCTGTATCTATCTATCTATCTATCTACCTATCTATCTATCTATCTATCATCTATCTATTCTGTCTTCTATCTATCTACCTACCCATCTATCTATCTATCTATCTATCTATCTATCATCTATCTATCTATCGTTCTATCTACCATCTATCCATCTATCTATCTATCTATCTATATGTCTGTCTATCTATCCATCTATCTATCTATCTATCTATATGTCTGTCTATCTATCTATCTATCATTCTATCTGTCTGTCTCTCCAGTTACCTCAGTTAGAAAACATTACCACATACCTTTATCTATGTATAGCAGCAACACTATTGTCATGTTACTGTCCTTGAAGCTATGACTATGACTTGAAATATTACACTACATACCATAATACTTGGCATTTTTTTTTACTTTGTTCTGGATTTGGAAAACATGCACCTGGATTTCTCTGCCTAGCATGACTGCAGTTATATTGCGATTTGTATTTGCTTTTTCAGGTTCTGTAGCACTTTAATTCACTTTGTTTTATGGTTTCATCACTCTCTCTGCTTCTGCTTTCATCTGGTGTCATTGGTGTGTTTGTTTCTCCTCCTACAGTCAGTAGCTGAGGTGGGGTGGTGCTGGGGAATGAAATCTGCTGCTAGCAGGCGCAATGTGTAGGTATTTATAGCTGTGGGACTCAGTGAGAATGACAGCTGTGCCCAGCCCAGCAGTCTGTGGCGACAACAGGACCTGCCACACACACTGCTGTGTGCTAGTGTGTATGAGACAGGAATCTCACAAAGAGCCTAGCTATGGGTCTCCTGTGACTGCAAAGCGAACTTCACCTCAGGGCTTGAACTAGTACAAAGCATGTTCACAAAATGGTTACCTGAGGATTTTACAGCAACAAATGTAAAACACTGAGACGAGAATCATGTCTTTTTATATGAAATATAAGCCACTATGAAAAATGTACTTCAATGTTGCATTCCAAAGGCTAAGCTCACCACAAAATAAATAAATAAATAAATAAACAAATAAATAATACGACTTAATGCAACCATGATTAAAATTAATAGCCGATTTGTGAAAAAAGTGTTCATTCGTTCAAAACAATTTGCAAAGATTTTCAAAAACCTTCAACTAAGATGTCTGTTTGAGAGTAAAACTTTTCAATGATATGTGGGAAGCCAAATATAATATAATATAATATATTATATTATATATATTCGAACAGGCTTTAAAAATGGTTCTTATCTGGAAAAACTATTGGAGTAACAGCACCAGATTGAGATAAATATACAACAAATAACAGTCAGAATTTAGTGTTATATAATATAATACAAGATCTATTTCACTACAAAAAAGATTCTTTGGGGCCAAAAATGTTTACATTTTATCAATAATTTGGTTTGGAAAACTATATAATATCACACAGACAATAAAATAAATTACAAACAAAATTAAATATTAAAAAATAAAATAAGACAAAATAAAACAAATTTAAAAAAAAGTTAAATATTAAATAAAATTAAAAAATAAAATAATAAAAAATAAAAATAAAATAAAGCAAAATAAAACAAAATAATAAACTAAAATAAACTAAAAAATAAAATGAAACATAAAATATAAAATATTAAATTAAATGAAAAATAAAAAATAAAGCAAAATAAAATACAAAAAAAAATAAAAATAAAAATAAAATAAAATAAAATAAAATTTAATTAAATTAAATAAAAAAAAAAACAAATTCTTCAAAGAGCCCTAAGGCCCTAAAATGATTTTCATCTGTAAAAACTTATTGGAGCAATAGCACCAAATTAAAACATTAATTCAATTACAGTATTGTAACAGTGAAATAGTGTTATTTAATATAAAACTATAATTATTTTTACTACAAAAAGATCAAAGAAGATTTTTTGGGGGAAAAAATGCAGGGACTTTTGAAAACACTCAAAAGAAAAGAATCAGTTTGTTGAATGTTTCATTGAAATGAACATTTAAAGCGTCTATTCATATTCACATCACTGTGTGGTCATAAAATCAGTCAGGAGTTCAAATTTTGTCTACCACACGGAAATAACAGGCAGAGAGAGTCATGTATGAGCATCCTCGCAGTGCTTCCTGTAAATAAAGAAATGAGGGCAGAGCTCACAGGAGAAACATTAGAGCTCATTATCAGCCTCATATTGCAGCGTAAACCAGACGAGAAACACTTACCACATGGAGGATCTTGTTTTCTGTTTCATAGACGGTGCAGTCCTGCGAAGAAGCAAGAGTAAGATATTACTGTCATTTTAAACAGTTTAGGCCTCGCACGTACACACTCACCCACACAGAGCGCTTGAGAAAACATTTACAGAGCAAAGTATCTCTGCAGATGGGATAATCTACCAAACAGCTGGGTCACTGTGTTCAGAAATGTCTCTCTCTCTTTCTCCCTCTCAGATGCTGATCTAATATAGGAAGGTTGAACAGAGGAGAGCCCCGGGCTCAATTTAACATTCAGGCTCTGATGGAGACATTTCAAGGAGCTCCTGAGGTTCCCGCTGGGGGCCAGAACTGCTGTGAAAGTTCATGGAGAAATAGCAAACCTGCAGTGTGCACTGTGTTTGTGCAGGTGTGATATACAATAAGATACAATAAAATTCTACAGTTATATGCTTGATCATAAACATTAATTTTACATTACAAGTACATTGATTATTAGTAACCAGCACAATCTGATGCTGGATGTATCTACAATGAAAGCAGCTGTAAGATTTGAAGTTGTACATTTAAAATGTTGAAGTTTGAGGCCAAACTTCAGTCACAGTAAAATAAATAGAAGAATTTTATTTCCAGTATAAAGTCCACTGATAAAATTGGCTTCAAATGGATAGAACAATTTTAAATTAAAAAAATACATATATTTCCAATGAAAATCTGCTTTGAGTTGGGCATTTTAGAATCATGATACTGATTTTTTTTTGCATAAAATCTAATATTTTTATTCAGCAAGGATGCATTTTCTTTTAGAAATTTCTATTGTAATGCATTACGTTTTAAACAAAAAAAAAAAGAAAAAAAATTGAGCAGCAAATCAGCATATTAGAATGATTTCTGGAGAATCATGTGACACTGAATACCAGGGTAATGATGCTTAAAATTCAGCTTTGCATCACAGAAATAAATTACAATTTAAAATATATTAACATTGAAAACAGCTATATTTTAAATTGTAACAATATTTCATAATGTTACTAATTTTACTGTATTTTTGGTCAAATAAATGCAGACTTTATAAGCATTAGAACTTCTTCCAAAAACTGAAAACTTCCAAAAAATATTTTTTTCAGATAAGAACCATTTTAAGGCCTCTTTGAAGAAATTATTTTATTTTATTTGAAATAACACTGTCACTTTAACAAGTTAACTGTAGTTAAATGAATGTTTCAATTTGGTGCTGTTACTCTAACATTTTTTTCCAAATAAGAACCATTTTTAAAGCCTCTATGAAGAATTTATTTAATTTTTATTATTTTTATAATGTTATTTATTTTAATTAAATGTTAAGTTATTATTTAATTTTATTTTTTATTTTATTTAAAATAACACTAAGTCACTGTTACAAGTAACTGTAGTTGAATTAATGTTTCTATTTGGTGTCATTTTATTTTATTTTGTTTTATTACTTGTCTACATGATATTGTATAATTTTCCATACCAAATTATCGATAAAATGTAAAGTGTATTTTTTGGCCCCAAAGAATCTTCCTTATATATTATATTATATTATATTATTATATTATATTATATTATGTTATATTATATATATATATATATATATTATTATTATATTCCACATTAGCTTCCACATATCATTTAAAAGTTTAACTCTCAAACAGACATCTTGGCTGAAGGATTTTGAGAAGTTTTGCAAATTGTTTTGACCAAAAAATAATTTAAATATTAAGCCATTAAAGCAATGGTCAAAAAACATATTTTAAATACATTAAAATATCATAATAAATTATGTAATTGATAGAGAGCAATTAAATAAATAAAATCCTTGAGGAAAATGAATGCAGCCTTTATAAGGATAAAGTTTCTTCCAAAAACTGAAAACTTCAAAAAAAGGAAAAAAAAAAAGTCCAGATAAAAACCATTTCTAAGGCCTCTTTGAAGAAATGTATTTTATTTTATTTGATTTTATGACACATAATTTAAATATTAAGCCATTAATGTAATGGTCAAAACATTAAATTAACATTAAATCAATAAAATCCTTTTATTTTAATCATATGAGGAAAATAATATTTGGCTGATGGCACAATGCATTGTGCAGCAGTTTAGTAGTTGATCATAATGGACATTTGACATTTTTACTGAATAAGGCATAATGTGGCGCTGTTGTGAAGCTGTTTTTATCTTGTTGGAGCCAAGTAAGTAATATAATATTTTTAACAGTCCTGTAATATTTCATAAATGGTCAACGTATCATATACATCAACCAAAGAATAGTTTTCTGTTTATAGAACAAATGGCTTTATCATAGAAAAACCAATGACATTGTGAGGACATTTGTTCCAAGGACGGACAAACAAGATCATAAACCCTTGTTTCATGCGTACATATAAATTGAGCATTTATAAAATATTAAAGAAAACATACTGACGAAACTGATCTCTGGACACCAGCCATCACCATGGCAACACCCACTCTGCTTCCTATATCCATCACTGACCCCCAAACCCAACAATGCCCAGCAGGATGACATGATTCTCTTTTTCTTTGGTCGTTGGAAACTATATGTCTCCGTTTCTGCAGCATGTTACAGAGAGAGCCTATTTTCTATCATCGTGTTTGGTGCTCTCACCTGCACCTCTTCTCTTTCATCACAATAAAGTAATAACCAGCCCTCACACCTGAGACACTCGCACAGCAAAGGCCTTGAGAGAGAGCGAAAGAAAAGAGTGTTCCCGGCAAATGAAACCGCATTGATTCACTTCCCTTCTGAGCACCCCTGAGCATCTCTGCACCTATTCTCCAGTGCTGTCACTCAAGCCACGGATCATCACGCAGGACGCCAGTGTGCATATTTGTGTGTGTGTGCATGTGTGGCTTTAGGACTGGAGGTGCACATAAGACACATGCGTTCTCATGACACAGTATGGTGTTTAAAGATCATAAATGAAAGTCTGTTATGATTTATTTACCGTCACGTTGTTCGAAATCCAAATGACTTTGTTCTTTTACACAAAAGTACAAGAGTTTTTGAAGAAAATGGACAAGGGACAGTTTTTTTTTTTTCTTTTAAAGGAGAAGTCCACTTCCAGAACAACAATTTACAGATTGCCCCAGGTTTGCGATTTCTACCAAGGAGGATGCCTTCTGAAACGTCCTGTAAGAATTGTGCTTGCACAGGTTTTGGACAATCCTCTTCACTAATATTCTCTGGCTCCCATTCGGGCTCAAATTGATAAGCATCGGTCGGCGCCAACAGCCTTGTGGTTAGCGTGTTGACATATAGCGCCAATGCGCTGCAGGCGACCCGAGTTCGAATCCCCACTCGTGGACCTTTCCTGATCCCACCCCCTTCTCTCTCCCACTTTGCTTCCTGTCAAACCACACTAACCTATCTAAATAAAGGCATAAATACAGCAAAAATAAAATCTTAAAAAATAAGTTTGATAAGCATTCACAATACAATCGGAGCTCATACCCCTGAGGTGAGGGGCGTGACATTTCTGCACGCGCACTATTTAGCAAATCAGAACACACTGGACCAGCTAACCAATCTGAGCCCATTGTGTATTTCTGAGGGAGGGGCTTCATAAAACCAGGAAATCGTCAGAGCGTTCATCAGAGAAGGGACAGAGCGGTGTAGAATAAGGTTGAATTATGTACAAAAAATGTGTTTTTTTTATAAACAAAGCATTAACACATGTTAGACTGCACCCCATAAACACAATCAAGCCTAAAAAACAGTCATATTTCTTATATTCGTTCTTATGCTGTAGTTAAGTCAAGATCCAGATTAGTTTGATTTATGAACAAACCATTCGGACTGTCTTTGTAAATTGTATTAAATGATTAATTTAAAAAGATCCGACTCAAAAGAACAATTTATTCACAAAGTAAACATTGCAAAATGTTCCAAAGAGAGCTTTGTGGATAAAAAAGATTAAATGGCAAAGTAGCAAATCAGCTGTGCACACTATAAAGTGGGGCAAGTCCAACTTTGCAAGGACAGTCTGGCACTTCTGACTCACAGCCTGTAAGTACGTTTTCATATTTAAAGAATTTGCTACTGACTTTGAACAGTAGCAAATTCACTTACTACAATTTGAACAGTGTAGAATAGTGCTTGTTGTTTGCAATCTGTGATTACAAATCTAGACACGGCGTTATGACGCAACATGACGCAACGCAACGTCACGCAACACAACGCAGCGCAACACGTAAAAAAAGACAGTACGAGTCAATATAATAAGTAATTATGTCCTCACTGGATGCAACAAATGCCTAATTTATAATGGGTTTTATTGTTTTTGTCTCGCCGTGCCAGGACACAGCATCACAAATTGGTAAGAGGCGTAACATTTTGGTCACACGCTTGAGGTATTCGGCCAATCACAATGCACTGGATAGCTGGCCAATCAGAGCACACTGTGCTTTTCAGAATGATGAGCTTTGTAAAAATCTATGTGTTTCAGAAAGGCGGGGCCGAGAGAAGCAACAGTAATGTACAATATGTGGAAAATAATGTGTTTTTTGAACTTCATATGGCGTAAACACATTGCATTACACCAAATACGTGAAATAATGTTCTTTTTAGCAACATCATATGTGTTATGACATGAGGGTAAGTATTTAATGACAGGTTTTTTTTTGGGGGTCAACTATTCCTTTTAAATTTTGGTCTGTTTAACACAAGCCGTCAGTATTGCTTTGAATACTTGGAATATATGTGCACGAGTCATATGGACTCTATGGCTTTTTTTTCCATTGTTTTGGAGCAGCCACAGACCTTGTTCATTTTTAATGAATTGAAAACAGTTGTGTTCCACAAAACAAAGTACGTTTGGAAGAACATGAGGAGCAAATTAATGAGAAACTTTCATTTTTGGATGCAATATTAATTTAAATTATAAGTAAACACCACAGTGAGCCAGATGATTAGAGAGACAAATAAATCCAAACTAAAGATAGAGGTGATACTGATGCCAGCAGGTGGCGCTCATCCATATGGTCTATGTAAGGTACAATGTAATAGTATAGTAATGGGGACTGCTGACACTGAAGCTTGTTTAGATGTTTGATAAGTGGCCAGTGATACAATACAAGCGACCATCTTGGTCAGGTGCCCTGGCGGAGAAATCAGATGGTCAAGCAGGTTTTTGGAACATGCTAGGCTGGTACAAGATTGTCTACCAACTCAGTCAGGTCCCAACCAGCTGGTGGTCCATCTGGTCAGCTAAACCAGTTTGGATGATCTTGGATCAGTTAATTACTATGTTGGATCAGGTAGAAACCTGCTAAAAACACACCTGCCAAATAGGAGGGAGAGGAATATGCTCCATTTTGACCTAATCTCTCAGGGGACGATTTGGGGAAAGAACCCCTGCTGGTCCTGAGCACTGAATACTAGTTGCATTAGTTCAGATTAGACCCAGATCTCTGGCTTCAACGCTGTAATCTGTCCTGGATTAAAAGAGAGATTGTGTGCAACGTTCAGGCTGAGCTGGCTGTGACAGACTCATCCATTTAATGCTGCTCTTGCTGGCCATGATCTTCTGACCCTACCAGAAATAATCTGCTGGGTACACAAACACACTAACACACACATGCACATCACTGCAGGGGCCTTGAATCCTTCTCCTTTCTCGTATTTCTCTTTTGTCTGACATGGTTGTTTCACATGCTTTGCTCTAAAGGACATCACCCATGATGCACACCGCTTCAGTAGCAATTGAGCTGTAGTTCTTGACAGAATGTGGGAGGTTTAAATAACATTTCATATTAATATCTTAAACATGCAGTCGGTAATTTTCATCAATAAAAATATGTAACAGAAATGTATTTTATGTTAACATTGGCATCGATATAAAGGCCAAGAACACTGTTGTCTTGTCAGCTAAACAAAAATATTACTTTTAATAGTAATTTTAAAAGTATTTTAATTACTTTAATAGTTTTTCAAATTTAATAGTTTGGAGCTAGATTATTTTATTTTATTTTAGATTGGAGTAACAACTGCTGAAAATTCAGTTTTGCCATCACATGAATGAATTAAAAATGTATCAAAAATGTATTAAATTGATAAAACAAATATTTTAAATTGTAATAAATTAAAAAATTAATAAATTACATTTTAAAATATTTCTTCACAATATTACTCAAATAAATGCAGCCTTGGTGAGCATAAGATATAATAAAAAAAATTAAATATAAAAAAATAAAATAAGATAAAAAAATCTAAATTACAAATTCACATTTTATAGTAATAGACTGGTAAGAAATTATTTGATTAATGACAATATACATTTTATTCTAATGACAGCAGAATACACAGATTTTAATATTAATAATTGTGGAAAAAAAACTGCATCTAAGTGTTAATCTTAATAAAACTATTTTCCAAATAATTTAATTGTTATTTTTAACAATAAAAAATGAAATATTTAATTTTGTAAACTGAAATTAAACACCAATCGATTTTGTTATGCATGAAAATATATAACTGCTTCTGTATTTTATATTTTGAATCACTCACCATCATATTTGGCAAGAAAAGGAAGATTAAAAATCCCAGAATATACCATTTAACTCAATCAGAGCTAAATCTATTCTGAAAGTCCTTCTCCATGCCCAGAGTAGAGTCATATGAATTTTTATTTTATTCCGATCGTTAGTGTCCATTTTAATGTGTTTGTTGCATCTCATACAAGTTGGTTTGGTTGGTAAGTGCCATTACCTGCTGTACTATGGTAGTGAGCTCCAAGCACAGCTGGATGACGTTGTTCCTGGTTACGGAATAATCTGTTACAGCAGCAAACGGTGACCTGCAAAAGAAGTAACACCTGGAATTAACCATTAGATTATTCTTACAGCCAGACCCACAAGATGGACAATTTAAGTGTGTGTGCAAATTGTAGATATGTGCTGTAGTATACAATATCCCTATTGACTGTCAACATACTGCAGACCCAGTTTCTCTCTTCCTGTGAGTGACAAAGTGAATGTGGGTCATGTGTATTGAGGCTGTGTGCTATATATACGGGGCTGTAGGAACATTGGTTCATCGTTTCCATCCTGTCTCTAAATATTCCTCTAAGACCGCTGGGAACACCAGCTGACGCACGCCCAGAAGCCCCTCACAATTTAAGAAACTCTAACAATCTTTCACCGCTGGGCTAAAAATCGTTCATTCAAAGACCTCACAAGCACTCTTATACCACCCGAACACACTAAACTCGCTTTCCTAAACAGGATTTGGGATGCGGCTCTCGGCGAATACCAAATCCTCCTTCAAAACTCCCCTCCTAAATGTCAGCGGCTTCGCTTGACTCCCAAATATCACTTTGCGGCAGATAAGTACGCCGACAGCGTCTGACCCCGGTTCAAGGACACCTGTCAGCAAGCATGGACGCAGCGGTCAGAGATTTCACGAGAAATGTCTGAAAAAAACCTAAGGGGATGGAGAGAGAGAGAATAGACAAAATGTGTGAGGGAGACAAGGAAAAGATAGCGGCAGTAAGTTCAAAACCAAGTCATCCGAGGTAGACTTAGAGACGCTGAAATCTATGCAGCTCACTCAATCCTCTCCAGGACAGAGTAGACTTCATTACATCCAACCTTTGCTCTTTTGAAGCATTTGAGCGCACGCTGCCATCTGGACACGATGGCTCCAGGCTGACAGGAAATCCGTCAGTTGGGTAAAAAAGACCACTACCATCTCCTCAAGGCCAGGCCTTAAAGTTTCACTAATCCTGCTCCAGTTTTTCAATCAATGCGTGAGTGTCTAAAAGCTAGTGGGTGCTTCAAATTGCTTATGCGCTGCTGTCTATCTTTATTTCAAAGATCCTTTTACACTTGGACAGAGAATCTGAATACTTTCAGCTCCTATCTGAACAAATCAATGAAAACGCATTAGTGCTATTAATGACAGGGCATTTACATGTATGCATCTAGCATATGCTTTTATCTAAAGCGACTTACATCACATTCAAAGTATGCATTAAAGGAGTTCACAGATTCCCCAGGAATCAAACTCATGACCTTGGTGTACGACGTAGTTTTATACAACAGTTTAATACTTAAAAACATAATATTGTGTTAAATTTTAGACACAATATTGTCTGTTTTTGATCAGTTTCACCAACACAAAAATTACCTATTAAAGCCACAGCAGAACTGTTCTGCATCTCAATGCATCACAACATTTCTGAACAAATCCGGCTTTTAAATGATTTGGGTAACCCAATGATTCAATGGCCCATTTATAAAGAGCCATTTACTTAATTCCTGAATGAATCAGTGTTTGAACGAATCTAATGAATGAACAAATCAAATTAATAAATGAATGACTCAACGAATTGGGTGAACCAATGATTCAACGGCTTATTCATAAAGAGCCATTTACTTCATTTCTGAATGAATCAGCCATTTGAGCAAAGCAAATTAATAAATTAATGACTCAATGAATCGGGTAAACCAGTGATTCAACGGCCCGTCCATAAAGAGCCATTTACTTAATTCCTGAAGTAATCAGTCTTTAATTTATATGATATGTAAATATTTATATTCATTTATTCATATGTAAATATTTATATGAATATTTACATATCAATAAAAAAATAAAAATAATAAAAATAAAAAAATCCATATTAATGAACTAATTAAAGGGATAGTTCCCTTTCATTTTTAAAAATTAAAAATTAAAAAATGGGAGAAAAAAGAAGAAAATTTTCTTTCTAAAGCTTTGTCAATTTCATGATTTTTTCATGTAACACAATAATTATTTTTTGTGGGTAATTTCTCAGCCAACTTTGAATAATATTAATTTATGGCCACAGCATATAATTAGATTAAAAATTAAATTGACTGACACATTAATCGATAGCCCTAATATTTTATATATTAACATAATTATAGTTAATTCATATTATATATTTTTAGACTATATATAAAATATAATTGTAATATATTAATATTTTTACAAAACCCCATCACACTTTTTTAAACATTAATTAATTTGCTATATATAAAGAAAAACAAACTGATTAGTTTCACTTCTAGCATTTAAAAGAATAAAATTAATTTCTACTGTGTTTTATTCTGAATTTTAACAGAATACAACTTTAAAGTTATTCAGTACTAAATGCTTATTCAGGCCAGAATTTGAAGAGAAATGAATGTGAAAACAGCTGAGCTGAGTATAAGATCAAAACCAATAAGCCTTGGTTAGAACAGATGCCAAATTTAAAGTGGCACAAATAAAAATGAGGCTTTGAGGAATAGAAGCACAGTGCGTTCGCTACGCCTGGAGTCTAAACATTCCGTCCTTTTTCAAATATTAAATGGAGAAAAGGCATTATCAATGTTTATTTGCTTAAATTATCAACAGTAAATATGGCGTGTGCTCTGACTATGATCAGTCACCTCCTTTGCACTCCAATAAGCCCCTCCCACCTGGAGCTCCACCCACACCGAACAAGAATGAGGGAAAGCCCACCACAAACCCAACAGACGCAGCCAGAAACCATTAAAATGATGATCACAGACTTGGCAAGTGGCAGAGGAGAGCCGGTGTCAGCCTGGATGGATATCAACCAATAACACTTAAGGGACCGAGACTCTCAAGTCAGTCATAATGTCTCTTGGCTTCAGCTCCATTCACCTGCATTAGTGCAACTCCGTTCCTCCCTCTCTCTCAGAGTTCCTTCTGTTCTTCCACTATGTCTGCAGGGGAGACGACAGCTCTACTGGGGACTCTTTTGGCAGAGAAGAGAGGCCGGGGAGCGTAATTAGGCCAGCATTAATGAACGAGGGGAACGAGGCACCCCTCCCAACTGGTGGCCTTGTTCCTACAGCGTACATTCCTGATTATGGACACTGAAACACAGAAACCTCCCTAACCCAAACACTGACTGACTATAAGTTCACCTTAGTCAGCAAGCTGATGTGGATAAGTCCTCTCAGCTTGATCCCAATCCAGACTGTGCCAATGTGAACTGCGTGTGATATGGACTGCTCTCAGGTCCAGGATCAGAGAGCGGGGTGGTGGGTGCCCGGGCACAGCAATAGAGAGATAGCGTTCTCAGCAGGGTGAGGCTGAGAGGATATCAAATGCCGTCTGATGGAAAGGGTCCTACTGTGCGGAGCTGTCCCAGTCAAGAGCTTTAAGCCAGACTCAGTACCAGAGGGAGCTGGACCGAATCAAGCAGCTGGGTGCCAAATGGATCATTCAACACAAACCACTCGCCTGATTTACCTTCATTTTGAAATGAAAAAGTAGAGATACTGCAGCACTACAGTCTATAACTTAAGTGTCTTATGAGGTGTTTAATACTGACAGTGATTTGCTGCAACAAAGTGACTGGAAACAATTAATGTGCAATAAGAGCTGGAGAAATTTCTAGCAAATGACAAGTGATGCAGCACAACGACAATAAATTTGGTAAAAACACATTTTACCATGTCAGGTCTCAACACGTACATATAAAGTCTTTTCTGCTCAGCAAGGCTGCGTTTATTTGACTAAAAATACAGAAAAACTAATATTGTGAAATATTATTGCAATTTAAAATAGAGGTTTTCTATTTTAATATATTTTAAAATATTATTTATTTCTGTGATGCAAAGAATTTTCAGCATAATAATTCCAATCTTCAGTGTCACATGATTCTTCAGAAATCATTCTAATATGCTAATTTATTATCAATGTTGAAAAAAAGTTGCTTAATATTTTTTTGAAACATATGATACTTTTCTCAGGATTCTTTGATGAATAAAACGCTAAAAGGAACAGCATTTACTTTAAAATATAAATATTTTGTAACAATATACATTACCGTTCAAAGTTTGGGATCAGTAGTTTTTTTCTTTCTTTCTTTCTTTAAAAGAAACTGATTAAAAGTGATAGTAAAGACTTATTTTGTTAGAAAAGATTTATATTTTGAATAAATGCTGTTCTTTTTAACTTTTTATTCATCAAAGAATCCTCAAAAAAGTATCACAGGTTCCAAAAAATATTAAGCAGCACAAATGTTTCCAACATTGATAATAAGTCAGCATATTAAAATGATTTATGAAGGACTGTAAAACAGTGAAGACTGGAATAATGGCTGATAAAAATTCAGCATTGCATCACAGAAATAAATTATATTGTAAAGTATATTAAAATAGAAAAATGTTATTTGTATTTGTTAATGTTAATAACATTTCATAATATAATAATAATAATAATAATATTAATATAATTATAATATACTTATAATATATAATCATAATATTATGTATTTTTCTTTTCTGTATTTTTGATCAAATAAATGGATCATTGATATACTTTTTTAAAAAACATTAAAAATCTTACTGATCCCAAACTTTTGAATGACAATATATATATATATATATATATATATTACAAAAGTGATTTTATGTCCACAGAAGGCACATTAAATCCAAGTACAGTGTAATGTAAAAAAAAAAAAAACTATATTTATGTAAAAATTTAAAAAACTGGCTTATTAAAATATATAAAAGAATAAGGGAGCATTTTAAATTTTATTGTGTTTTAAATGGGCAAACCTAGGATAGTGGCAAATTTTAAACATTTTAAAGAATTACAACTAATTAGTATTTGGGGGTGAAAGTAATTTGTCTTTTAATATGTCACAAATTGATTTTTGTTGTAAATATGCCAGACAAGATTGTTACACTGAATGACATTTTAGTGGGTGTCTTCTGTAAATTAAGGAAAAATTTATTCTATTAATTTTTTACTCAGAAAAACAAAAACAAAAATGCAATTAAATTAAACAGAAAATGTTTAATTTTTTTTGGAAAAACAACAACAATTTGAAGCAGTATTACACTTATTGCTTTTATGCTTAAACCCTTTTTCATATTTAACCCAGATAGTTAAACAGATTTTTTTCCTGCTGGCCAAGTTTTTTTAATTGCTAAAACAAAAGATTTTTATTTTTTATTTTTAGTAATGCATTTTTATGCTTTTTTTTGCTCTAAATATGTATATTTTTCATTAATCATACTTTTTAACTATAAAAATAATTAGCTAAATTTTCTTGACAAAGAAATTGAACAAGCTGGTATTTATAAAGCTATAATCCAACAAATTTAGACATTTTTTTAATTTAAAAATATGGAATATGATGCAAAACATTATATACTGTAAATCAACTGTCGTTAGATATATAGACAGACAGCTTTTAAGTCATAAAGGTTGAGAACCACTGACATAGAGAAATCAATGGATGTGAAAACCGAATTACTACTGATATTTCCTCACAATCAGGACGAAAAATGTGCACAGACTCCATGTAGACATGCTTATGAGAACAAAACACAACCGCTGCACAGAAATATCCCATTTCTCACTTTCCTCACATCTCCCTCTCTCTGAAGCATTGCTCATCAGTACATTATAAAGAAATCACGATCTAAAGACAATCGTACATGAACGGAAGCCATGTGGTTAAAACCTTGAACCGAAAGAAGCTGAAGTACTAAGAGAAAAGGAGTCCATGTTATATAAGACCTTTTCACTCATCCATGTAGCTGATTGCTAAGGGGAGAAACACAAATCAACATGATTGAATTTGAGCAGACAAAATCTGACCTCGCACACACTACACGAGAGACCCCAAGTCTATAATTTCTGCCCACCCTGCCACACAAAGTGTCACACTAATTCTCAGTGCCATCCCTTGACTGGAGGGAAGACCATGCATGACATGATTTACACAAACAAGAAATGTTCCTGGATCAACACCCTCTGCTGTTCCTGGAATTGCACTCCAGGAAACACAGCCGCATCTTAACCTAAGCTCAAAATCAACGGCCTGGGAAGGTTCTTCAAGAAACAACAAAGGATGCTGATGCAGGAATACATCTTAAAGGTACAGTTCACCTAAAAATGAAACATCTGTCATTAATTACTCAACCTCATGTTGTTACAAACCTGTAAGACCTTTGTTCATCTACTGAACACAAATTAAGATTTTTGGTGAAATCCGAAAGCTTTATAATCCTGCATAGACAGCAATGCAAGGCCCAGAAAACTAGTAAGGACATCGTTAAAATAGTCCATCTGACATCACTGGTTCAACCGTAATGTTATAAAGCTACAAGAATATTTTTGTGTGCAAAGAAAACAAAAATAACGACTTTATTCAACAATTTCTTCCTCTACCTTTCTGAGCATTCATCTGACTATCAACAAAGGAAGATTACAAAAGACCCTGGAGCTCAAAAAAAAGTATTAACCTTTAAGGCCATACTTTAAATCTTTATTTTATATCAAATAACCTTTCCTCTAGTGTTTTTCAGAGGAGCTCACTTCTAAGAGAAAGGGCACTGAATTTGGCTACACTCCAATAAGTAAGGCTTTAAAAACTTGACACATCAATGCGGTTGAATTTGAGTTGAATTAAATTGAATATGTGTGTATTTATATTAGGTATGTATTAAATCATGTATTGATTTGTTGTGTATGTGGCTCTTAGCAGGACTAACCTATCCAGCCAGGCCAGAAGGCTCTTTGCAGCAGCGATGAGGTCCACCACAGATGTGAGGAAATCGTTGGGCAGTTTGCGGGTTGTCCGGCCGTCGTAATGACCGCTGCGTCTACGACCCGTGATGAAGTTTTGCAGGTTTTTGGCAGAGGCATTGAGCTTGTGAGAAAGAGTTTTCAGGTTTTCAGTCTCCAGCCCGTAGTTCTGTCAAACAGAGATAAAGACAATGAAGTGTTTTAGTGACAAAACGGTTGGCAAACAATTGCAGGAATGAGTCAATCAGAATTGCTTTTCATTTCCCCGCTGTTCTGTCTCCATTTTAGATTCGCAGTTTTTTCTCTCGGTTTTCAATTTTAGTTTTGTTATGCTTTATTGCCATCACAAAAATTGTACATTTGTAAATGCGCAAACTGTGCAAGTAAAACTAGAAAAGGAAAGTGTATGAAAACAAATTCTGAATGCTACTTGATGAAGGCTTGCCTTAAGAAAATAATATTTAAATTCATTTAATATTAATTTAAAAACACATTTTAAAATTGTAATAAATATTTTGATAAAATTAAATAAAATAAATACAATTTTATATTAATTTAATATATTTTAAAAGTTAATACGCTTACAAAAATGCTGGGTTAAACAAAAACATAAGACCCATCGGCTGGGTTAAATGTTCAACCAAACCTTCTTTATTTTAACTATTTAACTATTGTTTAAAAATTACTGTATGGCTGGGTTATAATGAACCCAAAATAGGTTGTAAATTAAAAATCAGAAACATTACTAGAGGCATCAGCAATAATTAAAAGGTGAACATTTATTAATAAGCAATTTCAAAAATGTTTATTATTTAATTAGTATTTATTCAGCTTATTAATAAATGTTCATTTACTGGACATATTAATAAAATGTTAATTTCTAACCTATTTTGGGATCATTTTAAGCAACAAATATAGTAATTTTAAGCAACAGTTGAGTTAAATAAAACTACCTAAAAGGTTAGGTTAAAACCACTGGGTTTGTCCATATTTTACCCGGTGTTGAGGTGTTTTTAATCCAGCAATTTTATAAAACAAAATTTAATTAAATTATAAAATAAAATAGTTATAAAGAAAGAATATATTACGTAGGTTGTTAACAAGGTTAAACTAAAGAAGAATACATTTTAATGGATTACAGTGAGCATAAATTTAGTAATACAGACACAGGCACAAAGCACATCTTTCACTGGCAAAGACTCTCTCTCTCTTTTTCTCTAACTCACACCCTCAGAGATCACTCAGAGATCCCAAATGAATATTCAGCACCTGGCAGAGAGAGAGAAAGAGTGAGTGCTTCATATGCAGAGGTGCGTTGAGTGGGTGGAGACAGAACATAAAGTTCAGGCTATGAATAATGCACTGAGAGTCTCTGCTGCCAGCTGATAGGAGCTTACACACGCCACGCTCCGCGCTGAGATAACGCAATCAGCTCAGACAAATCTGCATATCTAAATCAGACAAAAAACATGTCAGAACAAAGCCGAAAAGCACACTGTAGATTTCACTTCCGCACTGGTGTTTAGTTCTATAGGCGTCTTTGGCGTATCTTAAATCGAAATTGCTGATGTCTGTGTTTGTGTGTTAGATAGAGGTCGCAGCAGGTGCCTTTGGCAGGGTACCAAATTACCTTGTTCCAGCATAAAGAGCACTGATCAAGGGGCAGAGACTGATCAAACGCAGCATCATGCATATATATTCAAGAGCACAGAGACAAATTTGTCTTTTAATCCAATGACTTTTAACTGTAAACGTAACCCATAGAAATCTTTTTGCATTATTAGAAGGCGATGCATGTAATTTCTGACACTACATTTTTCCCCCTTTTTTTAATTGATGTGAATAAGCAGAACAGCATGTATTGTTACTATTAATGAAACTATATATATATATATACATATATATAAAGATTGTGTGTTTATATTTCTATTGATAAATAGTAATGTTATACTATAAATTAATAGTAATGTTATATTATATATTATATTAATAATTATTAAGAATAAAAAGTATATGATATTTAATATATAATACAATAATAAGGTATACTATTCATTTTCTAATCCTATGTGAATAAACACAACAACTTTGTTACTAATAAAATAATGAAAATATAATAATATTTTAGAATTTATTATATTATTTCACTTAAACATAAATAATATAAATAATATTGATATCATTTTATATATACACATTTTATTTCTGATATAAAAATAACACTCGATTATAAAATTATAACATTAATATTTGTCAATATCAATATCTATTGTGTCTGTGTGTATTTCTATTGATAAATAATATTATGTATATAGATAGATAGATAGATAAAATGTTATATTTCAGATAAAATATAGTAATAAAAATATATATCATTAGATAATGTGTTATACTGTTATTAATAGTATTTTTAGTTTAGTAGTATTTTTTAATATAGCATAAAATAATAATAGTATTTTGTTTTAGTTCAATGTAAATACATTTATTTTTATAAAATATATAAAATAGCAGTCATCATTTATTACTATTGTTATTTTTTTATTATTTTTTAAATTAAATTTTACTATTTTACATTTATTTGTTTAAATAAAATGTTATTTAAAATACGCTGTTACTATTAATAAAACAATGAAAAGATTATATGTAATGTTTTATAATTTATTGTATAATTATTTATTGTATTTATTTATGTACAAAATATATATATATATATATATATATATATACACACACACCTGTACGTACATTACATATACACTTCCACATTTTATTTTGCTTTATAAATACAGAAAATAACAGTCACCATTTTTAACTATACTTTTTTAAATACAATTTTACTATTGTACTATTTTTTTATCAAATGTTTATGGATTACTAAACACGCAAAATGCCTTATTTAAAATATACAAAGAAAGGTATCTGTGAGGGCTGTTTAGGGGCTGAAGACAGAAAATATCATTAATTCAGCATAAAACAACAGAAGTCAATAGAATGTGCACACCGTGATAGATAAACTTTGTGTGTGTGTGTGTGTGTGTGTGTCTAAACCGTACATCAATTTCACTATCTCCTCTCACATCAGTAGGAGATCGATGTGAGTAATGTGCTCCATCTTGTCCGAAAAACAAATCCCACACACTCTCACTCACAAAGTACACGCACAGGTAATAAACACACACCTGGAACACTAAAACAGGCTTGTACAACACACACAGACTCACAAAAGACACATTAATCAGCTTGTGAGTGGAGGGAGATGGGAAGAGCAGACGATGTGGGGGGGCTCAACGCTAAGAATCTTCCATGCTAATCTGTTTAGAAGCTCTCTGCATGAATGCAGCAGATAACACACACCACAATGACAGAAAGATAAAGCAATATGGCGGGGAAGAGCGAGATAAACAAATAAATGAGGGAATGACAGCCTTTGAGAGTTGAGAGAGGCAGGAAAGAAGAGAGTGGGCCGCTCTGTGTCTCTGAGGTCAATATGCTGTCAAACAATAAAGACTCAACAGTTCTCTGGCTTCCATCAATATGTGCGTGCCAGTTTGCGTCTGTGATGGTTTCAAAGACACCTAACGGTGGGGAAACGGGACCTCAGTGAATTAATACCGTGCTCACAAGACAATGCCGCAGGATTCTTCATTATTTACAGTGATGAAGAAATTTTCTCTCAGTGTGATTTTGTTTTGAATAAGAAGGTTTGTGATATTGTTCTTTTCTGAAGATTTTTGGGGGTAGGTCTCAAAAATTACAATTCTGTCATCATTTACTCACCCTCTTTTTGATAGTATTAATTTGATACTATTATGTACTATGTCGAATTTTATTCATTATTTATTTATTTTTACATTTTCAGGTTTATTTTATTTCTTAGCAAATTTGTTACGGTTTTTTCTTTATATACAAAACCAAAAGTTACATTTGGGCAGTTTTTTATTATTTTTTAAAGATGTCTCTTCTGCTCACCAAGCCTGCATTTATTTGATCCAAAATACAACAAAAGCAGTAATATTCTGATATATTGTGATATATTTTACTATTTAAAATAACTGCTTTCTATTTGAATATTTTTTTAAACGTAATTTATTCCTGTAATCAAAGCTAATTTTTCAGCATTATTATGCAGTAATATTGTGATATATGTTTACTATTTAAAAATAACTGCTTTCTATTTAAAAATATTTAAAAATATAATTTATTCCTGTGATCAAAGCTATATTTTCAGCATTATTACACTATTCAAGAAACATAATTTTTATTATTATTATTATTATTATTTAAACAGTTAAAAATTATTTAAAACATTTTTCTCTGAATACTTTAATGAATAGAAAGATCCAAAGATCAGCATTTATCTGAAATAAAATCTTTTGTAACATTATACATTATACAATTCAAAAGCTTGGAGTCAATATAACTTCTTTTTTTTAATGATTATTTAGCAAAGATGCTTTAAAATTATCAAAAGTGATGATAAAGACATTTATAAATGCTGTTCTTCTGAACTTTCTATTAAAATTCTAAAAAAATTCTAGTCAGCTGTTTTCAACATAATAATAATAATAAATGTTTTTTGAGCAGCAAATCAGAATATTATAATGATTTCTGAAGGATCAAGTGACTGGAGTAATGGTGCTAAAAATTATTATTAAAATTACTGTAATAGTTTTACAGTTAAAAATACTTAAATGGCCTTGACATACTATATTTAAATGTCCACAAGTACAACAAAAGTGGCGTTTTTTATTATTTGTTGATCGGTATTCAGTAACACTGACTTCAATGTAAACAAAATCAACTTACAGATTTCAAATAATGTTTTCTTTTCATCTTTCAGTCATTATAAAGTGTTAAATTCTGAAGTTCTAATAAGTTTAAATTAGCTGCAAATGAGATCTGAGAGCTACAAAAATTTCAGTGACAATAACCCTAAAATTTAAATTCTATCATCATTTGTTCACCATCATGTCATTGCAAACATTTTTGACTTTTTCTTCTTTGGAACATAAAAGAAGATATTTTAAGAAATGTATGTTTTTGTTTGTATGCTTATACATCTCTTATCCCTTCAGAAGGCCTTTATTAACCCACCAGAGATGTGTGGATACTTTTTATGATGGATGGTTGCACTTTATTGGACTTCAAAATCTCAACACCCATTCACTGCCACTATAAAGCTTGGAAGAGCCAGGGCATATATCAATATAACTCTGATTGTATTCGTCTGAAAGAATAGTCATATACACCTAGGATGGCTTGAGGGTGAGTAAATCATGGGGTAATTTTCATTTTTGGGTGAACTATCCCTTAAGTTCACTGCATAGAAAAGAGCAGCAGGAACATTCTACAAAATATCTAATTTTGTGCTCAAAGAAATATAATCACAGAATCTTAATTTTTCGCTGAATGATTCCTTCCTTGGCTTTCAAATCATACAGCTGAGGCAGCGTTTATATGAAATCAGAGATGCACAATACGGCTAATTTTATACACACATGTCTACAGGCTGACATTCACACAGGCTGTGTAACGTGAATGTCATCAGCTCTGATTTGGGATCAGCGTTCGGAGCAGATAGAGAGCACAGCAAAGTCATCTATTTATGATTAACGCTCTCCTAAATGTCAGCAGCACAGGCCAGTGGTTCACAGTCCCTCGCACTCATTATAGTTCACCTTACGTTAACTCTACACTCAAATTCAATCTCACAAAAAGACGTCAAGAAACATCTCTTAAAAAGAAAAGACAAGCTGAACTGAATATAGAAAAAAAGAGCAAAGCATAAAAAGGACAGGTTGAGGAGAGACGGCTCACACGGACGCGACAAACATCATCCTGTCATCTGTTCCCTCCCGTCATGTAGCTGACATTCTGAAAGCGTGGGCTGGTAAGTCATTGTTTTAATACCTCAACTGAGAGATTCGAGAGAGTGGAAGAGGAAGAGAGAGGGAGAATTAGATGGAAAGCTAGTTATTAAATGCTAGATAATGTAAAAGGCTCAAGCGGTGCAGAGCAAATTTCAGCTTAAATCCTTTTCCCATCTCCCACACTGTCTGTACTCTTGGTACCTTTTTGAAAATCATTTTCAAGCCGTGGAACGTCACACAGCAATAAAAATTAGTCAAGACACACACATACACACATGCACACAGATTAAGGCCACAGGAACAAACCTACCTAGCAAAAAGCCACATTTAAATACTGACAGAGTGACATTTTGAGAACAAATCTGTGGAAATCTTTCCCAGGTGAACAATATTATTATCTTGTAAAACTGAGGCTGACTGAAAAGAACATGAAATGACATTTGCAACTTATTTCACCTCTGTAAAATGATGTTTTTCAAAGTGAAACAGAATATTAATTTGACTGGATTTCGCTCCAACATTTTTTGTTCATTTTTGGTTAATTTACTCATTTTTTTAATACGTAATCACATTTTTTTAAAAGAACATGAATGTATTAAAGAAATTATTCTTGTGTTATTTCTACATATTATTTTAAATGCTATTTTAAAAGTTAATTGATTTTTTTCTTCTGATATATTATGTGAAATAAGACTTTGTAAATTAAGAAATTTACAAATTTTTTTTACTTATTCATATTTTAAGTGTTTCATTTTTTATTTTAAGTTATTAAATTGTTACATTTTTTTATTTTAGTCATTAGTTAATTACTTAGATTTTTTACATTTATTCATATATTTTAAATTATTAGTATTATTTAAAATGTTGTTATTCAGCATTTTTCTGAACAATTATGTGAAACAAGACTTTGTAAATTAGGTAATGTTATTTTTTATATTTATTTACATTTTAAATGTTTAATTTTTGTTAACTTTAAGTTATTAAATTGTTACATCTTTGCCTTTTTCTTCTGAAAATAGAAACAAAAATTCATTAGTTAATTATTTTTATTTTTTATTTATTATATTTATTAATATTATTTTTAATTATTAATATTATTTTAAATTGTAAGTTATTAATTTTTCTTTAAATATTATGTGAATATGACTTTGTAAATTAGGATTTTTTTAATTTATTCATATTAATTTTAAGTTATTACATTTTTACCTTTTCCTTCTGAAAATAGAAATTTAAATTAAATATTAATACAATATTTATAATATACAATACACTTTATTTTTTGCATGTTTAATAATATTATTTTACAAGTTTTAAGTTATTAGGTTTTTTTCTTCTGATATATTATGTAAAATAATATATATATATTTTTAGATTTATTCATATTATTTTAAATCATAAATTATTTATGCACAATAAGTCCATATAAACTGATTAAATAAGTAGATGGAGTCATTGGTTAATTCTTTTGACATTTTATTATTATTTTTTTTATATTTATTTATGTAATTTAAATGTTTTTAATATTTGCTTTTATTATTTATTTAAAAAGTTAAATGATTTTATTATTTATTATTATTATTTAATTTTTTTTTGCCTTTTTATTCTGACACATTGTGTGAAATAAGACCAGTAAAATGTAGTAAATAATTAAACAAAGTTTTTTACAATTTCAACAACTGTAGCCTTTCAGAATGTGATAAGTGTTCCCGATATCTTTGTCAACATCATGCAGTAGGGGACTAAGTGTCCGCCAGCTGACGGGGTGTTGAACAGCAGATGACAGATCAAGCATATAATAGCGTGAAGACTCTCACCAGAGCGCACAGCAGGTCCACAGCTTCCAGGATCAGCTCCTGGTGTCCGATGCGGGATACCCCGAGATCTTCCAGCTCCTGATGGGTGATCCTCAGCAGCTGGTCACCTCCTACCTTCTCCCGTTCAAAGTTCTTTATATACTGCTGCAAACAGTCATCTAGACCTGTAGAGACATCAAGAAAATATCAGCAATCTAGGCTCATTTCTAATTTGCATCTGCAAAATTATAACATCCCAAATCATCCCAAAGTATCTTATCAAGTGGGATTTATGGTTCAGGTGCCCAAATGGTAGAGAACAATGGAGGAAGATGTACCCCATAAGACCAGTGTGCATTACTACTATACTGTAAAATTTACAGATGATTTTAGCATGTACAAGATGACGATATATCATAAAAGTAATAATAAAAGTATCTAATATTACCCACACCCCCTTGTGTGAAATACTGGTAAATTAAGCATTGACCTGGTTTCTGTTAGAGAGCCCATGAGTCATGCAGATGGTGTTGAACATTTAATAATTGCTCATCGAAGCAATAGCAGTGGACAAGCACAAGGTTTTTGAAATAAACCCCCAAGTTTGAACTTCCAAAATGCAGTTTAAATGCAGCTTCAAATGGCTCTAAATGATCCCAGGTGAGGAAGAAGGGTCTTATCTAGTTTCACTTCGCTAGATAAGACTCTTCTTCCTTGGCTGGGATCGTTTAGAGCCATTTGAAGCTGCATTTAAACTGCATTTTCGAAGTTCAAACTTGGGGACACCACTGAAGTCCACTATATAGAGATGATTCCTGAAATGTTTTCCTCAAGAAACATAATTTCTTATCGACTGAAGAAAGACAGACATGTCTTGGATGACAAGGGGGTGAGTAAATTATCTGTAAATGTTTGTTCTGGAAGTGGACTTCTCCTTTAATGATTTATGCAATAACAGTCATGTGCATTGTACGTAAGCATCAAAATAAGCACTGAAATAAATATTGCTATTTACAGTACATATGTGTATTAACAAACATAAATGTGTCCATTACTAACACAATACATAGATCTCATACTACACAAACTAAGATTTATATCCATTTTGGTATAATTGATTTTATATTGATTATTTTGGATATATATCAGGTACAGTACATACCAAATTTTCTCAAAGAAAACAAAAATCTCTCAACAAATGCTGTAAAATATACATGAGAGTCAGTTTGTACTGTATTACTATAATATTGAAGGTTAAAATTAACTGACCTGTGCATAAATTACAGTTTTTATAACAATAAAGTATTTCTACTCCAATTCGTTTTTTGAAATATAACCATGTAAACAGTGGCATTTAAACATTAAACATTGATGAAGCAAAATGCTTCTCTCTAGACTCTCTAGCTGACTAACGACTTTATGCTCCACCAAATGTTTTTTTCTGAGGTAAATGTGACCTTACATTACATATTGTTTACAAGCTGTTATATTGACGTCTTTGCGCGGTTGAAACATCGATTAAGCGATTACATAAGACAGGATACAGATTTCAGTATGGTGTACTCTTCTTTTTAACATAGCTTCGGTTGTTTATTCATGTTCATTTCGTGCCAAAACTGGTTTTAAAGCGGAGAAGACGATCAGTTCACGAACGCTTCCCGCTTCCCGCTTCCGAAGTGAGGCGCTACGGCGAGCTGTCACTCCACATTAAACAGCGCCAAAACGGCATTTATTGTTTGAATACGGTAATAAAATGTACATAAATAAAAGTACAGAATTTGAAATCTGAGACTTCGTTTCATATCAGAAATTCATATCATATCTTTTTGCGATTTATTGGATGGGAGGTTCGCTTTATCAACTGAAAACAGGCTAGACTAATCGATTCTTGGGATTTACATTGTTTTGTAAAAATGAGAATCGCTGAAAAAAAAAAAATATATAATATATATATATATATATATATATATATATTTTTTTTCAGCCCTTGAAGCTAAAAACTTCTTGATGGATTTCTTTCTTACAAACATGCATTTATTGTGGATAACTGTGACATTTTTATCAGCTGTTAGAACTGGTGTGCAAGTGATCATGAAGAAAGATTTCATGTAGAAACAAACTCATCTACATCTTGGATGCCCTGAGGGTGAGTAGCAAATTTCAATTTTTGCTTGAACTTTTCCATTAGAGCAGCGGTGATTGATAATGTATTATAACCTCATTAGGTTTGTCAATTCCAATTGCCTCTTGAGCACAAAATCTTAATAAATGCACCTGCTTCAGACTCTGTTTACCCCAAAATCAGGGACAACTAAGACACGCAAGGGCTGCCAAACTTATACACGATGACTGACAACCTGTATTCCGCCCTAACTATGTCGCATATCCATCAAACTGACAGTAAATGACAGCAAATCCACATCGCAACCTCTAAGCCTTCCCAGGTTTGAGCGAGAAGTACATCTGATGGAAAGGAAACATCACTTTCCAAAAAACTGCATGTAAATAGAGTGATGGGCAGAAACAGTTTGTTTAAATTAAACCATAACATCAGATCTATATCAGTCTAGAAAGCGCCGTGTCCGGAATAAAAACCATCCTAAATCAAATCAGAAATGATTGCTGCACTGTCCACAGTAATGCCTCTGAAAGCCAATAGGATGCACACATAAATCAAAATAATAAAGCTACCGTCAGGATAGATGCGGCTATGAAGGCTGTAAATACAGAGAAATAGACTAATAAAGAATGAGTGATCTAGCAAGTTTCAAAAACACCACTATTCACAACTGTCACCATCAAACAGGTGATGACACACACTCTCCATAGACTCGCCACACACTTGTTGGACTGCATTTGTCAGTCTTGAGCATTCTGTCGCCCAACGGCACGTCTCGCAGCAGCCGCGCTCTCCAAACAGCTGCTGTTCGACACAATGTACATAACTGCAGGATTTACATATTTTGCTTACAGCATGTGTTTATGGAGAGGGAAAGTCGCAGGAACTCTTTTTAAATCTCACTAGCTGGCCTTTAATAATTCAATCTAACGTGGACATCATCATCCAGGGCCAAAACTCATTGGCCAAGACAGCAAGAATAACAATAGCTGCTCATAAACAATATCTGACTCATTAATGAGCGACTGCTTCACTTGTTAGATAATTAGCTGGTGATCCGAGGTCTGAATTTAACCTGGAAGGGCCGCTGAAGATGAGAATCTCGAAGTGAATGTGATGACTAACTTCTGCTGAGGCTGTGACTCTGATTCACATACTTGACAATTAAATGTTAGCTAGTGTTTTTAATAATGATGTGTGGGCAACAGGATGAAGAGATTTAGAAAGGAATATTTAAATAAAGGTAGAGAGAATATGAAATCCCATTGTTAATGCAATGACAAGTACAGCCCCTTAAATATTCTGTTTTGTACCACATGAATTCAAGCGATGACCCTTTACCACATACAGAAATTTTGGCTGATACTCATAGCCATTATTAATTTTTACACTTTGGTTAACAACCGAAATGACTGCTATTATATTACAAATCTAAACAGTGCTGCTTTTTTTAACAGAAAAGATATCTAATAATTTTAAGAGTGCACAGAGGCACAAAAATGAAAATAATTAGAGATATTATAGGCTAACAGCACTAAATATTTATAATATTGTGACAAGATCTACAGTATATTGCTTCTTTTAACCCTCATGCTGCAATTCTTTGATCAAAAATACAGTAAAAACAGTAATATTCTAAAATATTCAAATTTAAAATAACTGTTTTCTATTTGAATACTGTATAATTTAAAATAGAATTTAAAGCTACATTTTCAGCATCATTGCTCCAGTCTTTAGTGTCACGTAATCTTTCAGGAATCATTCTAATATGCTGATTTGGTGCTAAAGAAACATTTCTTACGATTATCAGTGTTGAAAACAGTTGTGCTGCTTAATATGTTTGTAGGCCAAAAAACATTTTATTTAATTTATTTGAAAAGAAGATCTTTTGTAACAATGTACAAGTCTTTAATATCACTTTTGATTGATTTAATGCATTTTTGCAGGATAAAAGTTCATTAGTTTCCCCTCAAAAAATCTTGTATGGTAGTGTATGTCATTATGTTGTGGGTCCCAGAGACTTTATTTCCCTTTAGATTTTTTAAATATGTTTCTCAAACCCCTTTAGAAACATTTTAATAGAAAGGAAGTTAACTAATAATGTTAAGGGTACACAGAGGCACAAAACGGAAAATAATTAGAGATTTTATAGGCTATTATTTATAATATTGTTACCAAATCTACAATATATTGCTTCTTTTAAACCTCATGCTCTGTTGAGATTGATTTACTGCTGTTCAAAAAATGTTTTAAAGTTTTTGAAAGACATCTCTTACGCTCACCAAGTTGCATTTCTTTGATCAAAAATACAGTAAAAACAGTAATATTGATATATATTATTCAATTTAAAATAACTGTTTTCTATTTGACTATTTAAAGTAATTTAAAGTATAATTTATTTATGGGATGGCAAAGCTGAATTTTTAGCATCATTACTCCAGTCTTTAGTGTCACTTAATCTTTCAGAAATCATTCTAATATGCTGATTTGGTGCTAAAGAAACTTTCTTTTTTCAAAAATCTTTTGTAGCAATGTACTTTAATATCACTTCTGATCGATTTAATGCAATAAGTTCATTTTTTTTTCCACAAAAAAGCTTGTACTGTAGTGTATGTCATTATGTTTTGGGTGCCAGAGACTTTATGTCCCTTTAGATTCTTTAAATATGTTTCTCAAAACCTTTTACATGCGTAACTTTGGACCACAAAACCAGTCGTAAGAGTCAATTTTTTAAAAAATCATCTGAAAGCTGAATAAATACGTTTTCCATTGGTGTGTGGTGTGTTAAGATAGGACAATATTTGGCCAAGATACAACTATTTGAAAATCTGGAATCTGAGAGTGCAAAAAAAATCAAAATACTGAGAAAATCGCTTTTAAAGTTGTCCAAATGAAGTTCTTAGCAATGCATATTACTAGTCAAAAATTAGGTTTTGATATATTTATGGTAGGAACTTTACAAAATATCTTTATGGAACATGATCTTTACTTAATATCCTAATGATTTTTGTTATAAAAGAAAAATCGATCAGTTTGACCCATACAATTTATCTTTGGCTATTGCTAGAAATGTTAGGGTTACACATTACTAAAGAAATACATTTCTGCTGTACTACAAAGACAGAAATATGACTGTAATCCAATACAGTAAAGTATTTTTTTTTTCGAAAACATTCTGAAAAAAGAATCAGCTTTCACCGATTATATTGTTCCATCCTAATGTACATAAAAGAACCGAGAAAAAGATGAGAAATACACAGCAGTGAAGACACGCTGTTATCAGACAGCAAAGGTGCCCCCTGCTTACACTCAAGCAGCTTGCGATTAATTCATCACTGTAGTGGATTTATTAATGAATCTGAAATATTATTTACAGATCATCTGTCCTGAGCAGACCCCCCTGTCTTGCTCTCTCTCTGCAAACCCTCAGTCATACAGGAGTATTAGAATAGCCTCGCTCTGTTATAGTGCATTATTCATTGCACACAGCCTGCTCCTCTGACAGGTAGCACAGTAAAAAAAATGCAGGGAGAGAGAGGAAACGCCAGAAAATGGGCCAAAAGGATATAAAGAAAAAAGCTTAGCCTGAGCACTTAAAATATGACACATATTAAACACCTCCCCGGCTTCCCGTCATTGAATGATAGATAAAACGTTCTGGTAAAAAGCTCTAGAGTTACGGAAATTCTGAACCTTCCCAACTCTCCCAGACGCCGTCTAAGTAATGTCATTTAGTCGTGCTCTTCCTTCTATATTGTATTCATCTTTATTCTTCACCTTATTTGTGGCTGCCGAGCTGTGCATTATGTAGACTCGATGACCACTGAAAGGGTTGTCGTGACAACCGTTCAAGGACACAAAGTGCTCAAGGGCTTATGGGAAACTCATAGTGGTTTCCTGATTTGTTTAAAGGCTACTGTGGTGATTTGAGCCGTTTAAAGGTACACAGATAGCAGTGATGGGGTAACTACTGTGAAATTAGCTTGTTTCTGGAAAATATAAACTAAGCTACTGTCAGTCTACTGAATAGTGCAGTTAAAGGGATAGTTCATCCAAAAATAAAAATTACTTTATGATTTACTCACACTCAACACACCTTAGATGTATATGGCTTTCTTCTTTCAGGCGAATACAATCGGAGTCCTGGCTCTTCTATGCTTTATAATAGCAGCGAATGGGTGTTGAGATTTTGAAGTCCAATAAAGTACATCCATCCATCATAAAAAGTACTCCAGGTGGTTAATAAAGGCCTTCTGAAGCAAACTGATGCATTTGTGTTAGAAAAAACATCCATATATAAAAACTGTAATCTCTAGCTAACTTTCGTATGCATGTACATGAGAGTGGCAAAGAGGAAACTGGTTTTCCTTTGCTGAAAACAAAACTTGGTTCTCACAAGACTAGCATATTCTCACCTGAGTTAAAGGATTAGTTTACTTCAAGAACAAAAATGTACAGATAATGTACTCACCCCCTTGTCATCCAATATGTATATGTCTTTCTTTCTTCAGTCGTAAAGAAATTGTGTTTTTTTGAAGAAAACATTTCAGGATTTCCAAAATGCAGTTTAAATGCAGCTTCAAAGGGCTCTAAACGATCCCAGCCACGGAAGAAGGGTCTAGCAAAACGATCTGTTATTTTTAAAAAACAATTACAATTTATATACTTTTTAACCTCAAATGCTCATCTTGTTTAGCTATGTGTGAACTGTTTTTATCCGGCCATTATAGTTAGGGTACGTCTAAAAACTCCTGTCTCATTTTCTCCTCCAACTTCAAAATC
The DNA here is from genome assembly GCA_012976165.1 of Labeo catla. Classification (NCBI taxonomy): domain Eukaryota; kingdom Metazoa; phylum Chordata; class Actinopteri; order Cypriniformes; family Cyprinidae; genus Labeo; species Labeo catla. The sequence continues at coordinate 1,972,876 of VONZ01000029.1, read as the reverse complement.
GTCCTGCATTACTGTTTTTACCATTTTGGTAAAGGATGTTTGACCTTCTTTGCATGTTCACTTTGTAAACTCTGGGCTGGTGCTTCTGCAGCAATGTAGGATGATTTTGAAGTTGGAGGAGAACATGAGATGGGAGTTTTTAGACATACCCTAACTGTCATGACCGGAAAAAAAACAGAGTTCACACAGAGCTAGACGAGACAAGCGTTTAAGGCTAAAAAAAGTATATAAATTGTAATTTTAAAAAAAAACAAAAACGTTTCACTAGATAAGACCCTTTTTCCTCGGCTGGGATCGTTTAGAGCCCTCTGAAGCTGCATTTAAACTGCATTTTGGAAGTTCAAATTTGGGGGCACCATAGAATTCAATTACATGGAGAGAAATCCTAAAAATGTTTTCCTCAAAAAACATAATTTCTTTATGACTGAAGAAAGAAAGACATATACATCTTGGATGACAAGGGGGTGAGTACATTATCTGTAAATTTTTGTTCTGGAAGTGAACTAATCCTTTAATGCAACGCTTACATCCTACGGCACTCTCTCGTGAACGTGTGTATGACAGATAGTGGAAACTAGAGATTATGTATATATGTATATAAATGTATATTTTTGTTACACAAATGCATTGATTCACTTCAGAAGGCCCACCAGAGCTATGTGGAGTACTTTTTATGATGTATGGATGCACTTTATTTTGCTTCAAAACAGCCATTCACTGCCATTATAAAGCTTGGAAGAGCCAGAACATTTGTTAACTGAACTCCGATTGTAACTTTAGATCGACATTTGTCATTATTCTGTGCTAGTGGGAGTCACTCCAAAGATTTTACACTCCAGTTTTACACTCTTTGGTCAACTGGTTAATAAGAAAATCAGCTAGAGAGACTCAGTGGAGGGAAAGTGAGGTGTTAGAACTCATTAGTATTACAGTGACAGCTCTATACAAGCAGAACTTGAGGGAAAACTATACAGGAAAAGCTTTTCTCTCTTTCTCCTCGTCCTCGTCTATTCTATTACAAGAAATTGCTGGCTTCCACTGCATATGATCCTATAAATGAAATGTAAACACTGACTTCAGTGGCCTCCATGTGTGACAGCGTCATATATGCTTTTGGCCTTTTACATATTTTTGGTCTTTTGCAGTTCAAGACTGTAACCAGTTCACACTCAAATTTGATACTGGCCACATTTATACATGCATATTTGCACTAAGGCTTGTAGTGTGAATGTAGCTTTAGTTACTGTTACAAAAAGGTGTAACATCCCTGAAAAGAAACATGAACACAGATTGCAAAAGGATGGGATAAGAATACCCATGAATCAGCTGTGAACTCCTACACAGGCTTTTTGCCGTTCTGTCATGACACCACCTGCGATGAGGCTCTAAAAGATAGAGTGTGTGTGTCTGTGTGTGTGTGTGTGTGTGTGTGTGTCCATCACTGAATCGTCCTTCGTCTGCCATCACTTAATCTCAAAGCCATAGTGGACTTACTGGAGATGAGAAATTCATCAGTTAAATAAACCCTGTCGCAAAATGAGCCATCCAGCTGTGCAGAGCCAGGCCTCAAGCCTCTGCTGGAGTAGGAGAGCTGAGGGTCTGGTTCTTAGACCAACAGTGAATGTTCATAAATACAGTCGTCTACAACAAAATAAACACACTATTCCAGATTGGTTTAGTCTCTGTGGTTGTGAACAAAATATAACTGGTTCTTTTTGTTCTTGAGGTTGTATGGTCTTCAGGGTGACATTCTTGAGGTTCTTCAGATTAGCTTGTTCTACAGCGCTTTGTATATGCTTTGACATGAATTGCACAGAGGCAACCTGAGTTTGAATTATTTCCCAATTTCCAATCTCACCCCCTCCTCATCCCCCTATTGTTTCCTATTATCTCATCTCTTTTCTTGCAATGAAAATGGAAGGTTGAGTGTAGGTTTTAATGCATGGGAAATAACATAGAAATGCAATAGCTCAGACGTTTCTACTTCAGGAGACTTAATTGAGTTCTCAATTAGGTTTCATTGAAGTATCAACTAGTAATGAGAAAATCATTTCAAGGACTTGATCTTTGAATCTCTGTCAGCAAAGAAACCTTTATTCGAGTCATTTTGTTAATGAGTTGAAATGTACATATACAGCCCCTTTCACATGTAGTCTTTACTGGTAAATTACCAGTAAATTACCATTAAGAGATCATGTATGAACAGGACCTTTTCAAAAATACCGGTAAATTCGTTCTGGCCATTTACCTGTATGATAAGTTGTAAGATTACCAGAAAATTGCCAGTATGAGCACGTAGAACGTGCTGATGAATAGTCTGCTTTGGTCCAAATTGGCCAATCGTATCATTCTCATTTTAGATTACATGATTACTCTAAGCTGTTTACAAAGCTCTGCTGCTTATTTTAATAGTTTTTCTATGTAAATATGAGCTAGATGGGTATCTTTGACCATTGCGCCTCGTCTCGCAGCTTTTTAAAAAAAATGTTGTCAAATTGGACAGATAGTGAAACTAAAGCGCTTCTATTCATGTGGGCGAATGAAGACTATGGCACAGCTTTTTAAAGATCGTTTCCGATGACTGACATCACAGAATTTACGGCATTTTGGTGCTGTTGTTTGAATGGTCTTACTGGTAAAAAGCCAGAACGGCATTGGCTGTGTGAACAGCATATTTGTGTATTTACAGGTAAAGTCATACTGGCAATTTTACGGCAAATTACCGGCTTATGTCTTACGTCATCCGCTGGAACTCTACTCTCTCGTGAACGTACGTACGACAGTACACAAACACTTCAATCATCAATTCACTTCAGAAGGGCTTTATTTACCCCCTGGAGTCGTGTTGAGTACTTTTTATGATGGATGAATGCACTTTATTGGACTTAAAAATCTCAACAGCTGTTCACTGCCACTATAAAGTTTGGAAGAGCCAGGATATAACTTTTTTCTAACAAACAAAACTTTCGGAGTGTGTAAACATGACATGACACAACGTGAGGTCGTATTTATTTTTTAACATGCGAAAATTTCAGATAGAAATTTTAGACTCAATGTGCAACGACCTTTAGAATGGCCAAGGATCAGCAATTTCCACGTAAAACTGATTGTGCAGACCAAACCGTAAGTCGTAACTTGGAGGGTTAGTAGTACTCACAGAATAAGATATCTTCGCCAAACTCAGAACACGTATGTAAGAGCTCAATCTGAGGTCACAGAAAAATTTTTTTGACGATTGGCCACTTGGTGGCGCTATAAGAGGGAAAAACTTTAAAAATGTCTATAACTATGCAACCATTTGTCTTATCAACATGAAAATCGCTGTCCATGGTAGTGGTCCAAAGTGCCACAAGCGTCTAAAAATTTTGAAATTTACCCTTTGGGAAGCTATAACGGGGTCATTTAGAAAAGGGGCCTGTCCAAATTTACCCAAAATCCTATAAAGCCTAAAGGCAAACTCAAAACTTCACGCAACCTGATGAGCACATGCGACAGGTGATTTTTAACAAACATGCAAAGTTTTAAGGAGATCGGACCACAGCTGGCACTTTAACAGTCATAAACATTAAAAAACAATATTTCTATGGTAAATTACCTGGATCATTGATTGATTTTTTTTTAATCATTGATTTTTTTGGTTACAGGGGCTTGTTAAATACTCTGATTATATTTGTATGAAAGAAGAAAGTCACATACACATACGATGGCTTGAGGATGAGTAAATCATGGGGTAATTTTCATTTTTGGGTGAACTGTCCCTTAAACAACAACAACTTTTTTTCATGTTTTTGCATCTATCTATTTGTCTTTTTTTCTGACAGGAAAATAAGTAGTAAGTCTCCATTTTGTAAGTCTCCACTCACGATAGATTAAAATTTAATTTGCCACTTTTCTTTCCTACAAGTATGACAACAAACCATAGATGCCACAGACTCAACAGCATTAGAGTCAAACTCTGCAGTCCCTCTTTCTGTGCTCCTATCTAATGGATCTGGAGTAGCAACACCTATTTATGAATCCCATTTTCACGTCAACAGCCTAAAAGCCTGTTTCTCATCTCTCTCAGGTACTGACTCTTGAGTAACGATCTGAATCCAGAGCATCAGCAGAGAAGCCCAGGTGTTCCCCACCCAGTTTGTCTCCTAACAGATGCTCTCCTCCCTGCAGACATGAAACAATTGTTCAAGAGGATAGCGAGCGTCACCGTTTTCCTCCCATCTGTAAAGCTCTGCAGTTTTGGCCTGTTTTTGTGAGCAGCCTCCCAAGAGCTGTTGTGGTTTTATCCCTTATAAACTACAAATGATCTTCAGATCACCATCCAGGACAAATGTGAGTTCTGACAGACGGGAAACAGCGCAGCATGTACAGTCTCTTACTGGGTACATACTGTATCGTTACCTTTCTGGAGTGTTTTGCTGAATATTTCTCTCTATACTGCGGTTCTTCAGTTCTATAAAGTGATTCAGAGATGACTCACACCCTTTACACCCACTGACAGCACACAAACACACTTTTACACTTTTTCACAGGAGGGAAGAGTCGCCCCGAGCCAAGCCACACACCCACACACCCGCCCCTCGAAGCTGCAGCCCAGGACGCAGCGCTACAGCTCTGCGTGTGTGTGTGTATTATTATTCAAAGGTCTTTAACCTCGCTTTCTTCCTCTCGCTCTCTAGCATTTCTGTATTTCTGTCACACACACACACGCAGTCAATCCTCCCCAGCTCTGCCACATGTCATATGAAATACAATATTCATGTGTTCCCTTAGGACACACCCCGAAGACAGGCCTGGAATCCCCAAAATGCCTTAGTTGGACAGCCTGTGTGTGTGAATACATATGCTCTGATGACCTCCATAAGTGCACGCTATACATTTTCCACTCAAGCACACCAATTTTAACCTCATAGACCATCAGTGCCACACCATTCTGAGCCGAGCGCCGCAAAACGACAGCTCCTCATGTCAGGCACACGTCCTAAAAAGCAGCTAATGCACCTTCCTTCATGACAATCAATTATGACGGTGCGGAGCGAAGAGAAAGAGCCGTGCCGTTATGTGGTCTTTCATCTTTCTGTCAAGATATTTCAGCTGAAGCTGCGATTCTTCTTTTGCTCGATTGGTAAAAAAGAAAAAGTTTAAGCCAAGAATGCCGGAAAGGAAAATGAGTTCAGGTCTTTTTGTTCAAAGTGAACGAGCTGAAATTCTCGAAGCGTTTTGAATTATATATAATCGTTAGATCTTTGTGCATGTAACAGCCGTAGGGGAAAAAACACAAATGCGATCTCTTTAATATCTCAACTGTTTCCCTTCGACAGCCATGATATACTGCTGTATCCAGCTTCTCAAATTTTTATATCTATAACTGTGCTATATAGTATATTCTTAGTGTATGGTAATAATGGTTTCTTTTGTTTTTCTTTTTAATAACAGATCTATCTATCTATCTATCTATCTATCTATAATCTATTACAGAAATATTTGAGTTTTGTTTTCCCAAATGAATTTCTAAAGGAATTTGAAGAAAATTCTGAAACTGATATTTAAATGACCATAATATCCAGATTCTTGGGTGTTTTAATCACAATTTTGTTACATAGTTTTATAGTCTTACTGTACTTTGATAACTGTTTCATTTGATTTTCTTTTTATAAAATAATAATAATAATAAATAATTGTATTATTATTATTCAGTAATATTCAATAATATATATAGCATTTTGTATGTATTTTTATTCATATAAATTATTATTTTTGTATTATTATTATCAAATTATAAACTACAGAAATATTCAAGTTTTGTTTTTTTCAAATGCATTTCCAAAGGAATTTGAGGAAGTCTGAAACAAAGTTGATATTGTCCAGAATATCCAGATCCAATTTTGTTATAGTTTTATAGTCTTACTGTACTTTGATAATGGTTTCATTTAATTTTCTTTTCATAAAATAATAATAATAAATTATTATTATTATTATTATTCAATAATATTCTATAATATATTGCATTTTAATATATGCATTTAATATTGTTTATTTATTTTATCAAATAATAAACTACAGAAAAAAAATCAAGTTTTGTTTTGGAATTCCAAAGAAATTTTACACAAAATCTGAGATGATTTTGAATATGATATTTAAATAAGCATAATAGCCAGCTTCTTAGACTTTTTTATTCACATTTTTGTCACATAGATTTATAGTCTTACTGTATTTCGATAACTGTTTCATTTTTTTTTTATAAAATAATAATAATAAATCTTTTTATTATTTTAAATAATATATTGCATTATTAAAATAATTGTAATATATGCATTAATAAAGTACAGAAATATTTAAGTTTTGAAGATTTTCACATTTCACATTTTTGTCACATAAATTTATAGTCTTACTGTATTTCAATAACTGTTTCATTTAATTTTTCCTTTCATAAAATAATAATAATAGATATAATAATAGATCATTTTATTATTATTATTATTATTATTATATTCAATAATATATTGCATTTTAATATAATTTTAATATGCATTTTATTAACATAAATTATTATTATCATTAGTAGTAGTAGTAGTAGCAGTATTAGTATTTGTATATTAGTATTAGTATTATATATTAGTAGTATTATCATCAGTTAATGAACTACAGAAATATTCAAGTTTTGTTTTTCCACAGGAATTCTGAAGGAATTTTAGGCAAAATCTGAAATGAAGTGGATATTTAAATAAGCAATTTTTTATTCACATTTTTGTCATATAGGTTTATAGTCTCACTGTATTATTATTATTATTACTCAGTAATATATTTTAAGTTTTATTATTCCAAAGGAAAATCCGAGACAAATTTGATATTTAAATGAGCACAACAGAGTCTAATGAACTATAAAAGAGCTCTGACTCAGTCATTTTATCTATTCATCGCGGCATCTGCGTGATGAACAATTCTCAGCCGAATTGATTTTGATACCAAAATATCTCAGTAGGTACTGATTCAGGCCTTGAATGGTCCGTTAGCAGATTTATAGGCTCTAGCGCACAGCTCCCAGCGCCGGTCGGTTATATTGAACGCTCCCTCCGAGGCAATGGCTCTATCTGAAGCACTGCTGCCTCCCAGTAAAACCACAATCCACAAAAGCACAGCAAGACCAGGACCACAGTCTAACTGGGAAACCACAGATGCTGGTTAGAGTTCAGCCAAAGAGCTCCACCCTAATCTTTACAGAGATGGAGGCATTGGCATCATAGACGGGCCTTCAGTCAGAGGCCGAGATGTTTACTTCTCCGTTCCCTGGAATGTATTGGCCAGCATAGAAGATACAGGGCGTGAAACATACAAAAAAGGTTTAGATTGTTAGAATGACTGAGCTTGATGAATAGAGTCAGCATCAGTATTTTACTCATAGCTTCATGTTAGGTTCATTTAATGCTACAAAACATTTCTAATACTTCTCTCACACAAAATCTCTGATGCTTTTACTAAATAAGCATACTGTGTTCATGGAAAGTGACGCACACCGGTGGCCGCAGGAGATGATTATACTTAGCACTTATGGGAAAGAGCAAGAAAAAGAGAAAGAAAGTAAAAACTGGAGATAGAGAGATGGAGAGAGCAGACTCGCTGTCTATCAGAGTTTGTGAGACTGCAGTGATGTGACAGAACTTGATTAGATCTAAAGCCCGCGGTCAGAAAGCTAATCAAGAGGAAGGAGCAGTCATACACACCCACAGACACCCTGAAGCTGTGTTTCCAGCTGTTGCATTCCCAACACTGTAAAAAATATGAGGTGTTCGATCTTTAAAAAGTGAGGACACGAAGGCCACGGCAGGCTTAATTATTTCCAAGGAAATGCCTTGAAACTAAAGTCTAACATGATTTATAATAATTGCAAATTTAGGTTGTTCTATGCAAATTGCAATATTAGGTTATAATATGTGACCCTAGACCACAAAACCAGTCATAAGTAGCATGGATATATTTGTAGCAATAGCCATACAATACATTGTAAGGGTCAAAATTATCGATTTTTCTTTTATGCCAAAAATCATTAGGATGTTAAGTAAAGATCATGTTCCATGAAGGGTTTTTTTTGTACATTTCCTACAGTAAATATATCAAAACTTAATTTTTGATTAGTAATATGTATTACTAAGAACTTCATTTGGACAACTTTAAAGGTGATTTTCTCAATATTTTGATTTTTTTTGCATCCTCAGATTTCATATTTTCAAATAGTGTTATCTTGGCCAAATCCTAACTAACCATACATTAATGGAAAGCTCATATATTCAGCTTTCAGATTATGTATAAATCTCAGTTAAACATAATTTACCCTTAAGACTGGTTTTGTGGTCCTGGGTCACAAATGTGTTTAAGTTTTTAATGAAAAACGCATGGAGAGCAAAACATCACATGAATACGCAACACTGGAACATGTGACCTCAATGTTCAATACGTAGACAACTGAATTTCAGTAAAATATTAAAATATTTACACAGTTAAAAAAAAAATCCTTTAAAATGATAAATTATCCACATTTTGTTATACAGATTTATAGTTTTACTGTTTTTTCCATGTATAATTTCTTTTTATGTTATAATAAAAATAATAAAACAATACAAAAATCTTCAATATTTATTTAATAATTTTCTTTATCTTCTAATCAAAGTTCTTTATCTGTTTCTTTTAGGGCTGTCAAACGATTAATCGTGATTAATCGCGTACAAAATAAAAGTTTGAGCTTGCCTAATATATGTGTGTGTACTGTGTGTAATTATTCTGTATATATAAATACACACAAAATAATGTATATATTTAAGAGAAATGTTATTAATGTACAAAATATTTTATTTGTATATAATATAAATTATATAAAAATGATAATAAATACATATACTTGTAAATACTTCTTAAATATATACACGAACGTGTTTGTATTTATATATACCTAATACTTACACACAGTACACACACATATATAAGGCAAACGCAAACTTTTATTTTGTATGTGATTATTCGTGATTAATCATTTAACAGCCCTAATTTCTTTATCTATTCAAAACAGCATCAGTATGACGAATGATTCTCAAATTCAAAAATAGCTATTTAAATATAAAATTATGTATTATATTATTTATATTTAGGGCTGTCGCTGGCAATTATTTTGGTAATTGAGTAATCGTTTGTTTATCGGATAATTATTTTAAAAAACAGTAGTACTAAAAATACACCTATGTGAACAGTAGCCTTTAAAATTGCTTAAAATACATATATAATAGCAATGAGGTGATAATAATTAGTAGCAAGTTGGCCTAATCATATGGATTTATTGAACAAAACTGTTAAAAGACAATGAATTACAAACAATAGAGCTAACCTACATTACGTATTATAACACATAACTGCAGAGGACGGCCTGACTACTGTTTTTTCACTTTACTGCGCGATCTAATCATTGTTTAAAATTGACTAAACAATATTTAATTCAAACGTTCACTTAATCTTTAATACTTGGCCATTTCTTTAGCTGCTCTGGGACGCACGAACATAACCTACACGCATAAGCACATATTTTAAATCTGCATCAAGTTTTTCTTTAATTGAATCAGCGTTTGTAAATTCATAACAGCATTATGCTTTATCGTAATTTTTAAATGAGTTTAATATATCATGCAGGCTTGGAAAACGGTCTAGTAATGTGTTTCATGGATTCTTGCCCATGAAATGCGCCACTTCTGGCATTTTTCCTGGTTACTCAATACGGGCAAAATGCAATCGAGGATTTTTTTTTTTAAATCGAGTATTCGAATTGAATCGAGGAATCATTACAGCTCCATTTATATTATTATTTTTAATTGTAAGCATCAACAATACAGTAAGTTATATATTAACAACATGTTTAAATTACAAACACAATATTGCGAATAATCACACACCAAATCAAACACGTTGTCATTTGTTGATTTGCAGCATCTGTTGATAGCAACCTTTTAACCAAGGCACTGAGGGCATGTTATTTCAGAACCAAGCAAATCATTCTGTTAAATCTTGTAAGTCTCCAGGGTACCGGCTGATGTACCATTAAATGTCCTGCTGTATCCTCAGCCTCATCTTTCCTAACCACTGTTTATTAAAAGGCCCAGCATGGCTCTGAGACACCACAAAAATTAAACATAATACATTCATTCAAGAGCATTAAAAATGCAAGTCTCAGGAATCCTTTATTTAGCAATAATCAGTCCTAGCACTACGTCTTAATCTTCACGATCCTTCTCTGTCTCTGTTCTTTCAGCTCCACACCTCTTATTAAATGCATATTAATCACAGTCTGATCTCAATGACCCCAGACAGCTTCCACATCTCAGGCTAATCAAATATAACGCCACTATCTTCTCGGCAAGTTTTCCGAAGCCAGTTCATCCAAAATCCATAGTATTTTAAGGAATAGTTCATATAAAATAAGACCATTGTCACCATTTACTCACCTTCATGTCATTCCAAACCATGCATTTGTTTTTCTTCTGTAGAACACAAAAGAAGATATTTTGAAAAATCCCCTAGTGTTTTTTCTGATAAAATGAAAACGAATAGGGTCCAATGATGTTTTGAACCCTACTGACTTTCATTGTATGGACAATAATAATTAAAATATTTATCCAAATGTAATTGGTGGTTTGGAATGGCATGAGGGTGAGAAAATTATGACAGAACATTCATTTTTTGGTAATCTTACAGGAGACTTAACTATTTTCTACAACTACATCCTGTGAACCGTATTAAATTGGATGGTTTTTAGAGAGAAAGAAACGAGCAAGAGATACAAACTTAGCCACAAATTCACCAAAACTTAAAATAGTTACAAATTCTCATGAGATCGTGTTGTTATTCACAGAAAATCTGTACTGGGAAAGAAAAAAGAAGGATTGTTGCATTCCTATAAATTAGTATGCACTAAATCGCATTAAACTCTAAATTAGCATATAGATTTCTACAATAAAGGCCTGTTCATGTCAAGGGTCCACACCACAACCATAACGATAACTGCACAGAGGAACAATGTCATTGGAATATGTTTCAGAATGTTTTTTTCCCAAGCTGATGAACAATAAAAACACTGACAGCCAATCAGAAACCATCCAGCTTTTACAGAGCTTGAGCATTAAGCACGTGCTTACAATAAACAGAATAAACGCTATTATGGTTAGTGTTATAGTTGTCTTTATAGTCTGCAACATTTACAAAATTGGTCTTGTGCTCATATGATCATTTTAAAGTGTCAGTGACAACAGACAAAGCTGTTTGAGATGTTCCCTCCAACCTTCGACGTCTCTTCCTAATGCTTTACTGATTCTCAAGTAAATGAGTTTGTGCCACTCCAGGCAGCCTTCAGAGCACCGATGCACCATTCCAGCATTAGCGAGACTTTAATAATGGCATTTAGAAAGGGCCATAGAGGGGGTGTGCTGAGTGTAATGTGTAGGCCTGGGGGTGTGCGCAGCATGTACAGGCATCGATCAAAACACTCACTGACTCTCTGAGTCACAAACTGTAAAATAGATTTGCTATAAGTCACAGATACAATTTGACCTAAAGCTCATGTACATATGTACCCCTCCAACACACACTCACATACATCAAATAAGCCTCCAAATCAATTCAGCCTGAACCGGACTGGTTCAGCTACATCCTGTCTCTCTGTAAGCTGCATTAGCTGTGCTATTAAATTAATCTGCTCTTCACAAGCAGGTAAAATACTGCAGCTCTATCTTTTACAGGTTATGTGCTTGTAATTGGGACAGTAAACGGGGGTCAGAACCAAGCCACTAAGGGTCTAGGTAGATATTAGAGCTTATAAGTCTGAATGGATGAATGGTGAGACAAACTGATAGAGAGCACAACAATAAATGTGATTACAATCACATGACAATTTGAATCCAAAATGAGGGCAAATATTCTTTCTTTATGGTTGTCCTGATAAAGTCTTCTGCTCTGATGGATAGTCTCTCAGCTGTTCCTCACAGATGCTCACATTGACGCTCAAATGACAAGGCACAAACACTGCATAATTCTAGTACACATGCACATGCAAAAGTCCAGAACTTAATAAGAGAATTTAGTTCCAGGCTAAAGTTTTGAGCACATATTCAGGACTGGATGGACTAAATGTGACCGTGGACTACAAAACCAGTCATAAGTAGCATGGGTATTGTGACGAGTCGGCTGCCTCCCCCCTAACTATCAGCTTCACCCCGTCGGTAATCGCCGCCCTTCACCAGGCTCCCGACGGGAGTGGGCGTGTGGGAGGAGGAGGGGCGCTGAAACATCCAGGTCTGGCGGCGTGTGATGAGGCACACCTGATGTGAATGAAGCCTCATCACCGCCGCTGTTAAAATGCCGAGCGCGCCTCTCCTCAGGAGACCGGTCTCTTCCCCGTGCATGCACGCTGGTGTCCTCGTGGGTCCAGGAAGGGGTGAAGAGGGAACCAGCGCCGCAGGACGAGTTGCCGGACCCCGCGGGTTCGGATGAGGACCGCACCCGTGACGGCTGACGGGCCAAGATGCCGGGCCGTGATATCCCCCAGAAGTGCCACGTAGGTGGAGGAGGACGATGCCGCTAGAGAAGCCGCCGCCCCTCGCACCCCGGACCTGAGTGGGGAGCGCGTGCGGCCGCCGGACTCCGCCCCTTACCTGGACCCTTCCCTTCGGAACACTACCCCTCCTTCACGGAACCCCGTCACATCGAGGACACCAGATCCCCCTTTTTCTTTTGGACACTTTTTCCCCCTTTTTGGACACTTTCTGTTTTATTGTTTAATAAAAGCCTCTCCGAGGCCTGACGTCACACCCACTGTGTCTGTCGCTTTGCTCCGCCCCCGTGACAAGTGGTGGAGAATGCGGGCATGGGCGGAGCTTAGACAGCGCAGTGGGAAACACCTGATGACGTCATCCCCTCTCGCTCGCAAAAGTCAATGAAGATTCGGACCCGGAGGGACGGAGAAACAACGGTGACGGCCTCCCAGCCGCTAAAAGGGGTAAGTGACTTTTCTTATTTAGTATCACTTACCCTGCGGTTGGTTGAGGCTGTCGACTAAATTCCGGTTTCTCTGTCCCCGGTCCGGTGGCGTTGCGAGAGGGAGTCGCCCGGAGAGGAATCCCCGCCCACTCCGACCGCTGGAGCCTGGTTGAGGAAGGTAGCACTCCTGCGTGGGCGGCGACCGGATGACGGGGATGTCGCTTGGGGGGGGGGAATGTGACGAGTCGGCTGCCTCCCCCCTAACTATCAGCTTCACCCCGTCGGTAATCGCCGCCCTTCACCAGGCTCCCGACGGGAGTGGGCGTGTGGGAGGAGGAGGGGCGCTGAAACATCCAGGTCTGGCGGCGTGTGATGAGGCACACCTGATGTGAATGAAGCCTCATCACCGCCGCTGTTAAAATGCCGAGCGCGCCTCTCCTCAGGAGACCGGTCTCTTCCCCGTGCATGCACGCTGGTGTCCTCGTGGGTCCAGGAAGGGGTGAAGAGGGAACCAGCGCCGCAGGACGAGTTGCCGGACCCCGCGGGTTCGGATGAGGACCGCACCCGTGACGGCTGACGGGCCAAGATGCCGGGCCGTGATATCCCCCAGAAGTGCCACGTAGGTGGAGGAGGACGATGCCGCTAGAGAAGCCGCCGCCCCTCGCACCCCGGACCTGAGTGGGGAGCGCGTGCGGCCGCCGGACTCCGCCCCTTACCTGGACCCTTCCCTTCGGAACACTACCCCTCCTTCACGGAACCCTGTCACATCGAGGACACCAGATCCCCCTTTTTCTTTTGGACACTTTTTCCCCCTTTTTGGACACTTTCTGTTTTATTGTTTAATAAAAGCCTCTCCGAGGCCTGACGTCACACCCACTGTGTCTGTCGCTTTGCTCCGCCCCCGTGACAGTATATTTGTACCGATAGCCAAAAATACATTGTATGAGCATGGCATATACACTGTATTATTATTTTTCTTTTATGCCAGACATTTTTAAGATATTAACCCAGATAGCACATGTACATCTGCAAGATGTCTGTTAAAGATCACTTGATCTGGAAAGTATCTGCTGTGTACAGACATCTGACAGACGTCTGTTAAGATGTCAGTTTTACATACAGTCATACAAACATCTTAAAGACATCTAATAGACATCCGATAGAAAACGTCTTATAGACGTATTGCAGATGAGCAAACACTCTAACAAATACATCTTCCAGATGTAAATGCAGACGTCAAATAGCATGTCTGCAAGACGTCTGTTAAAGATCACTTGATCTGGAAAGTATCTGCTGTGTACAAACATCTGACAGACATCTGTAAGATGTCAGTTTTACATACATTATAAATCATAAACATCTTAAAGACATCTAATAGATGTCTGTTTGACATCTGGTACAAAACATCCTACAGACGTATTGCAGATGGGCAAACACTCTAAAAAATACGTCTTCCAGATGTAAATGAAGACGTCAAATATATGTCTCTGAGACGTACGTGTGCTATCAGGGAAGTACCTAGCACACGTCTGTTAGCAGAAGATGTCTGTTAAAGATCACTTGATCTGGAAAGCATCTGCTGTGTACGAACATTTAACAGACATCTGTAAGATGTCAGTTTTACATATATACTAAATCATAAACACCTTAAAGACATCTAATAGACGTCTATTTGACATCTGATAGGAAACGTCCTACAGACGTATTGCAGATGAGCAAACACTTTAAAAAATACATCTTCCAGATGTAAATGCGGATGTCAAATAGACATCTTCATGACGTAGGTGTGCTATCGAGGTAAAGATCGTGTTCCCTGAAGATATTTTGTACTACCATAAATATATCAAAACTTTCAAAAATTTTTGATTAGTAATATGCATTGCTAAGAACTTCATGTGGGCAACTTCAAAGGTGATTTTCTCAATATTTAGATTTTTTTGCACCCTCAGATTCCAGATTTCCAAATAGTTGTATCTCAGCCAAATATTGTCCTATCCTAACAAACCATACATCAATGGAAAGCTTATTTATTCAGATGATCATGACTGGTTTTGTGGTCCAGAGTCACAAATGTATTCATCTGAGAATCAGATTTGAATAACCTGAATATAGGGAGATGTTACTCCCCAAAGTCTAGTAGTTACATCTAGTGAACCACTGCAAAAATCTATTAAAATGCCACAATATACTGCTTTCATAACCTTCACCGTTTGCAAGAAATGCGGAAAACCTCACGATGTTCTCATATATTTCTAATTTCTTTAGCCTATATTAGCTCGAAGACGTGATATGAAGAACAATTTTGTTGATATCAAGCCTTATATCACAGATCTGTGATTCATTATCCCACTGGGACGCGCTCGAATCCTGTCATACAACCTCGATAACTCACTGCTCGATTTGTTATTGTGATGACGAATCTGGACACGCCGCCCACGCCCACGAGAGCAGAGAAGGTGCGTAATTGCCCCCTCCGCCTCCGCGCATCAAAGCTTCTGCTTCTCTTCTTCAACTATATATGAGGAAGCTCCATCACATTACATTTAAGGACCCCATAAAATCATCTAATTTACACGGTGCCTAATAATAAATGTGAGTTTTAATGCTCTGTGACCAGCATTCCCATTATTGGTAGTGTACAGCTATGTCATGTTGATTTGGAGTTCAAGGTTCTTAATGTCCCATAACATAAAGTTAAAATATCATGATTGTAGACAAGTCGCTAAATATCTTTTGTTGCCTTAATTACGTGCTTTGATATATATTAATCTATGGCTTTCAGTGCGGTCGACTTTTTAAAGGAATTTCTCAGTCATTATCCTGTCGTTGTTTTTAACTATAGTGTTCCTAGCTAACCGTCAACTGTCTTAAAAACATTTTAAACAAAAAGCGTATACATTTGTGAAAATCTACAACAAAGAGAGAAATATTTACATTAATCGTGTTTTGTCGTACCATCCCATACCGTTCCTAACGGAAAGCGCTGGAGCAGCGAACAGTTGCTATGGTTACCTCCTCAGGCAAACGGGACTTCTGTTCGCTAGCGGCTATTTAGTGCTTTCCGGCTAACTTGTAAAATAACTTTTGTGGATACTGAACGCTGTCTGAAAGCGCTAAGTGACACACAAACATTTAAACAATGACATGTAAAAGAATATATACTTTTAAGACTTTTGTTAGGACTTCCTTCAAGTCGTTAAATTGAGGGTCTATACGGTAATTCACACCCTGATTGTCATCATTAACATCAAACACCTGTACGCTTCACTACTTGGAAGAAAAACAAGAATGCCCAACTAGATAAAATATATGACATCATGTTCTTTTTTGACTACCCTGCGCCATTAGATTAGTAAACGATGGGCTTTGCGGATTTAGGGAGCAAAACGCATCACGTACCTTTCATCCAGTCCACAACTTGACTGGGGCTCCATTTACTAACAGGTTCCATGACGAGAGCCATCGCGAAACTTTCTGTGGTTGCCCCCTCAACACGGAAGATGTGGTTTAACGCAGCTCTGGGGAGCTCAGATCGGTGGTCTCACGTTAAGCGCCTAGATTTGGCCCCCGGTTACGCGATTTCATCCCATCCAGAATTGCGCATCCAGAAGCGTCACACCGAACGAGATCAAGCACATTCCGAACCCTTCACTCCTGCAAGCACAAGGGTTTCTTATTAATAACACCCATATCTAAGAGCCCAAACCTGGTCCCCGTTTCAGTTCAGATCCTGGCATAATGTGCCATGCTCAGCCGGGTCCCCCAACAGTCGCGTCTTCATGCCATGCACCAACTGCAGTCTCTCCTGTTTCTCCCTTCCCCTCCCTTCGTTTTCTTCTCCTCTTTAGGGGTCTGTACCTTTCAGAGGTGGACTAGTGGGTATATAGAGTAAGACACAGAGAAATGAGCGGTGTACCCACGGGGACTCAAGTGAACGTCGCTTCCAAAAGCAGCGGCGAGCGTTGATTCAATTGGGCGCACGCTCCTCCTGTGGGTGGTGCGGCAAAGTGAATTTGACTTGCGCGCTCGGTTTATTTCCCACGAGGATAAAAGGCTTTCGGCCGTATTCATTTTAATGAGGGCACGCTGGTTCGCCCTGCTTCAGAAACTCCGTAAAAGCAGTGCACGCAAAGTATTTGTCTGGAATATGTAATGATGCTCACAGAGGGGCTATATTTGCATGAGACTTGGCCACTTATGAGACTATATGTGGCTAATGTTACGGTCTAAACCAAAATTATGGAGGACTACGGTGGCGTAAACCATAAGAGTGACAGGAATAACTCAAAGATTCATAAATGGGAGGTCAATCGGTGCTAGTTGCCACACATTTTCGCTCCAGCGAATATTTCTCAGGGTAGGTTTATTTTTGAAAGTCAATTTCTGAAAGCCAAGAACATACCCTGAAGTCTTAAAAAGCTATTACACCTTTTAATTTCCGTGAATACATGAAAAATGTGCAGCTCATTTAAGAAAACTTTGGTGAAACTAGATTGATAAATTGTCTCAACTGGAACCTTGCAAAACTTACAACTGCATGTGGAACACAAAACAAGCATTCGTTAAACAGCAACAACATTATTATAACTATTGTTTTGCCCAGAAATGCTGCCCCTGGCCCTAAAATTTCAAATGAAACACTAGGTTTTTGAAACTAAAATATAAAACAACTATTTACAACATATGTAACTCATAAACAGAGGCATTTGGCTGAAGGCATTTTAATTTAAAAGGGTCATGGATTTTTTTTTAATTTTAAGATGTTCCTTGAGGTTTACTTATAATGTTAATTTAGGTTTTTTTGTACAAAATAAATAAATAAATATGTGGAAAAAAATTATTTTGAACCTTCATTCTGACCCTGTCTAAAACAAGCTGTTTTAAAGGGGTGGGTCCTTTAAGGCTGGTCACGAATCGGCCACTGTTATGATTGGCTAACGTCACTGCATAGGAAACAGTATCAACGCTCCCTCGCTATTGCATGTGAGTGTTTTGACAGCATGATAGAAAACGGTCATTTTCAGACAGATCATTATGAAACCATTTACTTACAGTTTGTGATGCAGCTGCAGTCAGATCTAGTGCCGCTTCATCTTTCCAAAAATGTTTCTTTGTGAACTCTCCATGACACTGTGCCTTACAAAACAAAATGCTCAGATCAATCCTCTGACATGACCATGCCATTAAAAATAAACTGTCTGCTTGTTCCTTACACTGGGGTCCTTCTGATATGTGTGCAAAGATGTGAACAAGCCGTTTAAACCAAAAGTATCAAATTGGACATTCTTTGTTTTGATGACTGACTTTTGATGAGACGTGACACTCACATGTGGGCGGGGCCTATGGTGAGAAGATGACTATTCGCCGATGTCTTGCTCTGGAGGCAGTGTTTATACAAATGTTTGTGCTTGGGTGATGTCATCTTGCACCTTGGATCCAAACAAGCCATTTTTGGAGCTTGATTATATAAATGCTTTGTTTATAATAAGGAGGAGGTTTTAAGCTATGAAACTTGCAGAATGTTTTAATGGTACAGAGACCTCTTATATGACAACAGATCAAGGCAATTTTGATTTCTCATCTAATAACCCCTTTAAACGTTATAATTTCCGTGAATACATGAAAAATGTGCAGCTCATTTAACAAAACATTGATTAAACTAGATTAGTAAGTTGTCTCAACTGGAACCTTGCAACACTTACAACAACTATGGAATACAAAACAAGCATTCATGAAACAGCAAAAAAATTTAGGCTATTCTAACTAATGTTTTGGCCAGAAGTGTTGGCCCTGACCCTAAAAATTCAAAAGAAACACTAGGATTTTAAAACTAAAATATAAAATGACTATTTACAACATATGCAACTCATAAACAGAGCCATTTGGCTGAAGGCATTTTAATTTAAGATGACATAGCACCACTGAAAAATATCTCAAAATTGAACTCCAAATCATATTCCTAATGCTAAAGTAAACAGCTACAGCATCTATTATTTACAGAAGAAATATAAGTTTTTAGCATAACAATTAGATACAAAAACTTTGTTAAATGTGGTTTATTATTGTTGGCAGCTGCGTGTAAAGTAGAAAAAACTTTCTTTGCCTTAGGAATTCTGTCTTAGACATCCTTAACTGGTTCACTGAAACTTAAATATAATAAAGTACTCTGTCATAAACATTTCTGTTTTAAAAAAGTTGAGAAAACATGACATGTTTTTGTCGAACAAAACCTCTTTGAGTGTTTTCGATATAAATTGAAGTGCTCTAGCGAACTCATCCAACATGGACAGTTTCGCCAGTTCACCATCATCCCTGGCCTTCATCCTGGCTGCCTATTGATTTTGTTCCAACTCATCCTTACTTCAGAACCAGAGCAGATGGAGCCAGGAGGCTGGAGTCGGGCCCAGATCAGGCCCCAGTATGTCAGCATGAATCATACAACAGATTCTGTGGAACCTCACCATAGAGATTCAGTGATCAGTGGGCTCTGCCCCATAAACATGCACTCTTAATCACACGGGGAGGAAAGAATCAGAGCAGGAAAACTGGAGCTGTCAGACTCATTTGCACAGCACAGTCCGGCTCATGGGCTTTCTTAGCGCCTGATTTCATATTTGTCCCCTAAGTGTGCTCTTTTAGGAGAGCCGTGTGTGGCCACAACTGCTTTTGAAACTGATCTTTGTCACATTGTGTGACATTACAGTTTTATTCTCACACATTTGGGATAGTGTGCCCCCTTCTGACCATCCAGAGCAACACTCGCAGTCCTTTTCTAGCTGAAAGACTGATCTCGGTCTTTCTGTATATTTTCTTTAATAGTATACCCAGGGAAGGTTTATAGACACGCTACTAATATATATGCGAGTTGTGATCTTGTAATAATCAGATGTTCAAAGTGAGATCTGGATGTGGAGTTTTAGTTACAACACAAAAGCTTGTCCTTTGTTCTGGGACAAGTGCTGTGAAAAGCAGGAAAGGCACTGCTTCCCATGAGGCGAAGGAACGTCAGATAGAAAGATTCTGTCAGCTCTTCTTCCTTATGCTGTTTTTGCTGTGCAAACAGGGTGGTAAACAAACACCTCCAGATGGATGGAAGGGGGATCGGCTTCAGAACGCATTGCTGCTTTTGAGTGGGAGGAACTAGGGTTTTTTTTATTTCCTGCCGGCCTAGATGTTGTGTAGACGTTAAATTTATTCCCCCATCCATGCTGCTCCTACTCTTTTCGAATGGCAAAAAAAGAGAGCGTATGCTGTTTTGGAAAATGAAGTGGGTTAGCCGTGCTGTCTGACAGCTGCCACAGGGCTGCTTATCCATAATAAACACAGCTGGGTGGAATGTGTTTGTGTGGCACCAAGATACCTGTGTGTCCTGAGAACAAGCTGAGAGGCTGCATACTTGTTCCCTTTAAGCCAGAGTTTCCTTTAAGAAGCATGATGTTAAAGAAATGGTCGGTATCTCTGTCAAACTGCCAGTTACTACAGAACATTTCTCCACAGTTTGTAAGCAACAAACAAAAAAAATGTTCTTACAGGGATAAATATTTAAAATATACACACAATTCAAATCTACATTCGATTCACAGGCACACATGAACTGAAAAATACATTATTGCAACTTAGAACACACCCTTAAATTAGTACAAAATAATTCAAAAGCACAACAAAAATGGGTAAAGGCATGTATTTTAGAACTACAGTTGATGTCAAACGTTTACATCCCCCTTTCAGAAAAATGCATGTTATTGTTTATTTAGTACTGACCTGAATAAGATATTTCACATAAAAGATGTTTACATATAGTCCACAAGAGAAAATAATAGTTGAATTTTTAAAAATTGCCTGGTTCAAAAATCCCCCTGATTATTAATACTGTGTTCTTACCTGAATGATCCACAGCTGTGTTTTTTGTTTAGTGATAGTTGTTCATGAGTCCCTTGTTTGTCTGGAACAGTTAAACTGCCTGTTGTTCTTAAGAAAAATCTTCCAGGTCTCACAAATTCTTTGGTTTTCCAGCATTTTTGTGTAATTGTACCCTTTCCAACAATGACTGTATGATTTTGAGATCCATCTTTTCACACTGAGGACAACTGAGGGACTCATATGCAACTATTACAGAAGGTTTAAATGCTCACTGATGCTCCAGAGGGAAGCCCAATGCATTAAGAGCAGGGGGGTAAAAGCATTTTAAATTTGAAGATTACGGTAAATTTAACTTATCTCTTACATCACTGCATAGGAAACAGTAACTATTACTGTAGCCTCTGAAGGGTAGTACTAAAAAAAATATGATATTTAGGCAAAATGAGAAAAGTTGTACACATCTC
Source organism: Labeo catla (assembly GCA_012976165.1). NCBI lineage: Eukaryota > Metazoa > Chordata > Actinopteri > Cypriniformes > Cyprinidae > Labeo > Labeo catla. Next base: position 1,951,547 of record VONZ01000029.1, on the reverse strand, counting down.
CATTCTATTCAAAAGTTTTCACCCCCGGCTCTTAATGCATGGTGTTTTCTTCTGGAGCATCAGTGAGTATTTGAACCTTATGTAATAATTGCATATGAGTCCCTCAGTTGTCCTCAGTGTAAAAAGATGGATCTCAAAATCATACAGTCATTGTTAGAAAGGGTTCAAATTCACAAAAATGCTGGAAAAAGAATTTGTGGGACCTGAAGGATTTTTCTAAAGAACAGAGGGCAGTTTAACTGTTCAGGACAAATAAGGGACTCTATCACTTATTTATAAATGAACAACTATCACTAAACAAAAAAAAAAATAAATAAATAAATAAAAGAACAAGGGGGTGTAAACTTTTGAACCGGGTAATTTTTTATAAATTCAACTATTATTTTCTCTTGTGGAATATATGTAAACATCTTTCATGTGAAATATCTTATTTAGGTCGGTACTAAATAAAAAACAACATGAATTTTGCATGATCCCTCTTATTTTGGTAAAATAATTAACATTTTTATTGATTCTGAAAGGGGGATGTAAACTTTTGACTTCAACTGTATATAGGTCTTATATTATGGGTCTGTATATTATGGGTTAAGCATTCTTCAACATGTAAGCATAGGTAAACCATCTTTAAAAACATTCACATTCTCAAAACCACCTTTTTAAAACGTTAACCTATACTATCGCATTCTCCAAATATATATATATATATATATATATATATATATATTCATGGATATGTACTTGGTGTTTTCGTGTAGGTTACTGCCAATGTTTTGATGCTGTTTGATTGGAAAATGTGTTTACCTGCAGAGTCGTTCACAAGACGTTGCACCTGCAGGTGTTGACGTTAAAGTCTTCATCGCTGGCAAACATTAGGAGGGTTTTTCAGGTTTATTTCCACTGATTGTACATAAATATTTACTTGCTCTGTTTGTTCTCTGCATATCACTTTACTGTTAAGTCGCAAACGCTCCAGTTTCAAAGGAATCAGTGCGTGAGTAAACTGCCTGAATGATTCGGACTCCATTGCGAATCAGTTTTTGGAACGAACCAGCTATCGATTCATTAATGCACTGGGCACCGCCCGTTTCGATTCTAATCAAATTCCAGAAATTATAGGAAATGCGTTTGGGTAAACAGTTTCTCTCAACAGCAGAACAGTTTTTACTGATGTTTGTTTTTATCGTTATTAGACTACAGAAAATATACAACACACGTTTCACCGAACTGAGAAACCTCTTCAAATGATTCAGTGCGTGAGTGCAGCTGTTAATCTGTTTGACAAATTATTTTGAAAAAAAAAAAAAAACAGCCTCAAAAATGATGCGACAAACTTGACATTTTTGCTAAAATATTGTGAGGGAAAATAATTGTTACTATTAGTATTAGTAGCCAGTGTTAGAGAAGAATTGTTTTGATAAATCAGCACCCATCCAATCCACCTTATTTTTCCGTAAGAGCAAAATTTTATGGGTCTGGCTTCCAGTCTCATCAGCGTCCAGCTATTTTTAGCTGTACAAAACAGCTCATTTTGCTTCTTGATATTGCATATTGGTGCATCTTACCAACTTTTAATGTATTAAATATCAAATCAACTATGAACACACTGGTTTCTAGTGCAAACAGTTTTATCGTTTATTGCATTGTTATTCTTCTCTTAATTTCCCGATAGCGACTAATGAATCAGAAATTTCGCCCACAGACTTACTTCTGCATAGTTATACTAGGACTTTTGGACCCATACAGTACATGTCAGGGAATGAGCACCCCCTGCTGGCCGAACTAAAACTTCTATTAGCAGCAAGCTAGTTTTTCACAAAATGTCTCTGACCAGTATACTGTCCAGGCTCAGGCCTGCTTAGCTTTAGTGAGGTACTAGACAAATCACTTTGGTTCAGTAGACACAACGCCTGTTTGATGAGCCCTGTTGAAGCTATTGGTCTCGCTGCTCTGAGCTTTTCTCTCTATTTCCCTCACTATAATAGCATAACCGCTCTACTGATGGATGGCCGTTTCCACAAAGCTAAACAAACACTCTCCAATAGAGCGATTGCAGGCCATTAAGCCATTCTATCAAGACCAGTGGACAAATGTCTAGAGGAGCTGGGGTCCCTGTGGTGGGGATATAGATCCATTCCTCAACCCCCCACCGTCAACAGCTTTGGATTAATCTCCAGTTTAGATTTCAGATCCAATCTCAAGGCCAATTTGTGTGGACCACAGTAACAAGGTTTTTAAGAGTCAATCGATCAAAGCTACTACCGACTTCCAGATCATTTTCCAGACACGACAGAGCGCTGAGTTATTTTCACTTAATAACCCAAAGCATGTGGACTATTAATTATTCATTTCACAACTTGAGCTGGAGGGAAGGGCCTTGGACTGTAATGGTGGGAAAATCCTCATTTCTTCTAAATGGGGCAAAGACACTCTAGAGAGGACAGTGTGGCCTCCTATCTGAGGATCGGCCTTTTCTGCATGTTCTGTTAAAAAAAGATAATGACAGTCTGAGTTTACTAGGGCCTCCAAGCACTAGCTTACGTAAATTTGTGATTGTGTGTGTATTGATAGAAAGAGACTGCTAAATTGGACTATTTGTGCAAGGACAGACGTTAACACTTCTCTAAGCAATCAAATCATTTTTTTCACCTGGCAGATGAAAATGAAAAGTATGGAAGCCCGTTTCCGCCACTGAATAAAAAATAAAAAAGGTAATTGCAACTTTTTATCAGTTGTGTCATAAACAATCACAGTTCTAACTTTTTTTCTCAGAACTGTGAGATTTAAACGCACAATTGCGAGTTATAAGAAAAAAAGATTGATATGTTCACAGAACTGCAAATTTATATCTCACAATTCTGACTTAATAACTCGCAATTGCCAGTTTATATCACACAATTCTGACTTAATTTTTCAGAATTGCGAGTTTATATCACGCAATTCTGATTTTATTTCTAAAAATTGCAACTTATATTTCAGAATTCTGACTTTATAACTCGCATTTGCATGTTTATATCATGTAATTGCGACCAGTGTTGGGGGTAACGCATTAAAAGTAACACAAGTTACGTAATTATTACTTTTTCCAAGTAACTAGTAAAGTAACGCATTACTTTTGAATTGACAAGAAAATATCTGAGTTACTTTTTTCAAATAAGTAACGCCCGTTACTTTTCCCCCCATTTATGGATTAAAAGCTCTGCTTTCACCATGTTGAGAGAAATCAGGAGTGAGATGTTTCCTCAAAATGAATAAAAACAGTAAAATTCAACTCAGAATATGACGCAAACCTGCAATAATTACATATGTTAAATAATACAAATATGTATGTCTTTGCTGCCGACCTTTCGATGATCCAATTCAACCATACTAAAAATCCAAAAATTACTCAAGATAATCTATCATTTGTTTTCCTTTTTTTATTGCTGAGGAGTTGATATTTTTTCTTCTGCGATCTACTGTACAGACGTGGATTTACTTTTTTCAAAGCCTGAGGCTTTTGGTGTGAAAAGGCTTTTACATTTGCCAAAAATATAACTTTTTATATTGAAAACAAACAAGCCAGCCCTACCCAGATTTTAAAAGTAACGCAAAAGTAAAGTAATGCATTACTTTCCATAAAAAGCAACTAACGTAATTAGTTACTTTTTTAGGGAGTAACTCAATATTGTAATGCATTACTTTTAAAAGTAACTTTCCCCAACACTGATTGCGACTTTATTTCTCAGAATTGCGAGTTTATATGTCATGCAATTCTGAATTTATAACTCGTAATTGTGAGTTTATATCAGTGGGGCTTCCATAGGAAAAGGAATAGTTCACTCAAAAATTTAAATTCTGTCAGTATTACTCACCTTCATATCGTTACAGACGTGTAAGATTTCCGTTCATCTTCGGAACACAAATTAAGATATTTTTGATGAAATCCGAGAGCTTTCTGACCACGTTAAAGGCCAGAAAGGTAGTAAGGACATCGATAAAGCAGTCTATGTGACATCAGTGGTTCAACCGTAATTTTGTGAAGCTGAATACATAAGTAACACGACGCACGCATAAGGCCCAGCGCATCCGGGTTCTACGTCAGAACACAAAATCAAGTTTTCTTCAGTTCAAACCTGTTTTTACTGTCTGCTTCTCTGTGTTTCCACCACCAAGAAAGATTTATGTACTTTAATGACAGGATGTGATTTCGACCTAAAGGTTGAATGAATCAAGTACGGTCTATTACACTTTGCATAATCAAGCCTCTATATTTTTCACTCCAGTCGCTCTTCTCCTTCTCCTGTCCCTGCGGTGCTGTATAATAGCTCAAGCACTTCAATAACACAACAGTGTTAATTATGAAAGGGAGGGATGATGGACAGATTTTGAGTGCAATACTAAACCCTAGTGGTGAATCATTGCAGTGCAGTATTTATGATTTATTTATATAATTGCATAACAGACAGGCACTTTCAAGCTGGTTTGTGAGCTGCTCCATTTATAACTGTATTTATAATTTAAAAGAGTAGGTTCTACTTGTCCAAGATCCTCTCGATGGATTAGGTTGTTTCTGTTCTGAACATGTCCCTGTGAGATTGTTCTGTAATAACAACACAGCAAAAATGGCTGAGGAAAAACTTTGATTATTTACCTATTAAAAGAACAATTACACCCAGGAGGAAAAGCCAAGCATTACTATTTTATTCCCCTTCTTACAGCAGAAGAGGTTCATTTTGCACACTTATTAAACCACATACATAATATTAGTAATCAAGCCCGTGTAAACAGCCTAAATGGAGAGTAATTTAAATTCATGCTTTGCATTGCTGTCAGAATATCCTTTATGATATTTCTGAGAGCGCTTTCATCTGGCGTGGTGTACAGAGGTCATGAAAAGCGCTTGTTTTCCTCTGTATAAGTGAAAGTGTCTCCTTGGAAGGGCAGCACTGGTGGGTCGTTATAGATGCCCATCAGAAAGATGCAGATGGTTCCTAACGTCATTATTGGAGTGATCACATAGAAGCAGAGTCGGTCCACTGTCCTGGCAATTCCACTCCAGTTGTCCTTTTCCTGAAGTAGAAATGTGTTTAGTAATTAAATTCATCATTATATAAATATGATTAAAAAAGTAAAATATCATAATATCTAAAAACATATATATATATATATATATATACACACAGAGTGCCTTGCAAAAGTATTCATACCCCTTCATTTTTTTTCACATTTTGTTATGTTGCTGCCTTATGTTAAACTGCTTTAAATTACTTTTTTCCACATCCATCTACACTCCGTACACCATAATGACAAAGCACAAAACAGATTTGAGACAACTTTGCAAATTTATTAAAAATAAAACAATGAAATATGCACATTGCATAAGTATTCATACCCTCAACTCAGTACTTTTATTGAAGCAGCTTTACAGCCACAAGTCTTTTTGGGTATTATACAGCAAGTTTTGCGCATCTGCATTTGGCAATTATCTGCCATTCTGAATTGTGCAGCAATACTATATACAATGAAATTATGTTTTTTGGGGAAAACGTTTCAGGATTCTCTCCATATAGTGGTCATTTTCTAAAAAAATAAAAATGTATATACTTTTTAAATCAAATGCTAGTCTTGTCTAGTTTTGCCATGCGCACTCATCCTACATTGCTGTTTTATCTTTTTTTGTAAAGGACGTCTGACCTTCTTTGCATGTTCACATTGTAAACACTCGGTCGGTACTTCTGCAGCGATGTAGGACAATTCTGAAGTTGGAGGAGAAAATGAAATGGGAGTTTTTCAATATACCCTAACTGTAATGACCCAGATTACACAGAGTATGCATGCAAATGGCAGAGCTAGACAAGACATTTTTATTTTTTTAAGAAAATGACAAACCGTTTCGCTAGATAAGACCCTTATTCCTCAGCTGGGATCATTTAGAGCCCTTTGAAACTGCATTTTGGAAGTTCAAACTCGCGGGCACCATGGAAGTCCACAATATGGAGAAATATCCAGAGATGTTTTCCTCAAAAAACATAATTTCTTTACGACTGAAGAAAGAATGACATGAACATCTTGGATTTTGGTTTTGGAAGTGAACTACTCCTTTAAGGCTTTACAGGTTTAAAAGAGGAAATCATCTCCTGCAGTGTGTTTACTGGATTTAATTGTCGTCTTACCTCATTATAATCATTTTTGTCGTGCATGTGCCTAACGATGTAATTGGCTCCCTCCACAGCTGGCTTCATCTCGTTGTACAGCTGTTCCGACACCTCTGAGTCATTACTGGATGTATACGCTGTGAAGAATTTACTCTTATAATGCCATTCAACTGTGATAACACTTTAAATATGATCATAATGTGAGTTTAAAGTGTCATGCTGATCATGTAGTACTGACTGGCTTTGGGAGTGGGGCGAGCAGCCATGCCATGCCTCTCAGACTGCTTCTCAAACATCAGTTCGCTGCGTGATTTGACGCTATAGTACTCCTCGGCTTGGGCGATGTACCCCAGTGAGCTGGAACGCCGTGGCAGTGCCCCCACCAAGCTGGGTTTGTCATCTTCTGGATGGGACATGTGCAGAAGACGAGGCAGCTTCTCCAAAAAGAACTGTAGCAGACAACATGAGCAGTCATTAAATTAAATGAATGAATAATGAATTTGCTGAAAATGTCCTCACTCCAATGTCCTCGTTTTTATCAGATGCTCGGACTCCCATTCTGATGGCAGCCATTCATTGCAAGTGATGCAGTTTGAATGTTTAATACATCTACATCTTGGACATCCCGAGGGTGAGTAAATTTTCCCAAATTTTTAATGACAAATTGCTTTTGTTTCTCTTTTATAAGTCACTTTGGATAAAAGCATCTGCTAAATGCATGAATAAATAAAAATAAATCAATAAATTGCTTTTTGTTTCTCTTTTATAAGTCACTTTGGATAAAATCATCTGGTAAATGTATAAATATAAGTAAAAATAGCAAATCTCAATCCCATTTTTCATACTGTACATTATAATGTTGTGAAATCAAAATTAAAGTATTTAAAATAGTTGATTTAGCTTTTTTAGCATTTTATTTTTTGGTTTATTTAGACAAAATACTATAGAATCTTAATATTGAACATGATGCATCTTTATGCATATGCCACCATTATACACTGTCAATAAAGAACCAACATTTTTGTGGGCATAATGAAGTTTGTCATGCTTGAGATTATCAGTTAAGATGCAACATAACTGTGGGCCTAACCTCTTTGGTCCATTCGGTCATGACATGGGTGCTGGGGGTCCGAAAATGCAGGTTCAGCACAATTACGCAATTCAACACCACCACAGTGACCAATACCATGATAAACATCAGATACCTGTCGAATTAAAAAAAAAATAATTTTATTACTATTTTACTTTTACTAATAGAAGAATAACTTATTATGTATATATATATATATATATATAATAAGTGTTAACTGCATTAAATATTTGTAATCCTGTTAAACTGGAAAAATTAATTGCCTGCATTAATGCGCTAATTTTGACAGCACTAGATTTTATACTGTATTAGTGATACTGAAATATTCTCATTCAGGATATCTGAAAATGGCATACTTCACAATTAAGGGAACTGCCATAGACGTCTCAGGCAGACGCTGTGAAATCAGCAGCAGAAACACAGACTGAGCCAGCAGCACAGAGATGGACAATGTCATCTTCTCACCACCTGAAACAGGAAAAAGTTCTTATGACATACAGTTTTGTGACATTTTATATATGGATTCTAATATACAGTTGAAGTCAAAAGTTTACATACACCTTGCAGATTCTGCAAAATGTTAATTATTTTACCAAAATCAGAGAGATCATACAAACTGCATGTTATTTTTTATTTAGTACTGACCTGAATAAGTTATAAACTCATAAAGACCTATATAAAGTTGAGATTAAAAGTTTACACCCCCCTTTCAGAATCATTATAAATTTTAATTATTTTACCAAAATAAGAAGGATCATACAAAGTGCATGTTATTGTTTATTTAGTACTGGCTTGAATAAGATATTTCACATAAAAGACGTTTACATATAGTCCAACAGAGAAAATAATAGTTGCATTTATAAAAATGACCCCACTGCACTTAATTCTTAATACTATTGTTACCTGAATGATGTACCTGAACAGCTATGTTTTTGTTGTTTAGTGATAGTTCTTCATGAGTCCCTTGTTTGTCCTGAGCAGTTAAACTACCTGCTGCTCTTCAGAAAAATCCTTCAGGTCCCACAAATTCTTTGGTTTTTCAACATTTTTGTGTATTTGAACCCTTTCCAACAATGACTGTATGATTTTGATATCTATCTTTTCACACTGAGGACAACTGAGGGACTCATATGCAACTATTACAGAAGGTTCAAACGCTTACTGATGCTTCAGAAGGAAATACGATGCATTAAGAGCTGGGGGGTGAAAACTTTTGAATTTGAAGATCAGGGTAAATTTAACTTATTTTGTCTTTTCGGAAACATGTAAATATCTACTGTAGCTTCTGAAGGGCAGTACTAAATGAAAAAAAAAGATATTTAGGCATAATAAGAAAAATTTACACATCTTCATTCTGTTCAAAAGTTTTCACCCCCTCACGCAATGCATCGTGTTTCCTTCTGAAAGTTCAGTGAGCATTTGAACCTTCTGTAATAGTTGAATAAGCGTCCCTCAGTTGTCCTCAGTGCGAAAAGAAAATGCTGGAAAAATGCTGGAAAACGAAAGAATCTGTGGGACCTGAAGGATTTTTCTGAAGAGCAGCGGGCAGTTTAACTGTTCAGGACAAACAAGGGACTCATGAACAACTATCACTAAACAAAAAAACACAGCTGTTGATCATTCAGATAACAACACAGTATTAAAAATCAAGTGTATGTAAACTTTTATAAATTCAGTTATTATTTTCTCTTGTGGACTATATGTAAACATTTTATGTGAAATATCTTATTCAGGTCTGTACTAAATAAAAAATAACATACATTTTGTATGATCCCTCTTATTTTGGTAAAATAATTAACATTTTGCAGATTCTGCAAGGTGTATGTAAATTTTGACTTCAACTGTAACAAACGCACATATAAGGATTCTGTCATGGTCTTTCTGTCATACTGTGACAATATAGGATCTATAAGCTTTAAAATAACATAAACGGCAGGATCACTCACTGTCTGCAGGTAGGTAGTAGACGAGTGAAGCCAGGAAGGAGATGAGAATGCAGGGAATGATTATATTCACAACGTAGAACAGTGGTTTACGTCTAATGATGAGGTAAAAGGTGATATCCTGGTGCTTGTTGCTTTCCACTGGGATGTTTTTATAAATGTTTCTTTTGGCAGGCTTGTGAACAATTTCCCACTCGCCATTTTCTGCAAGATAGGAGCCAGAGATAGATCTTGTATTTGGATGAAACAGTAGAAAAAGAGACATATCTTTGTGTCAGATCTCACCTGTGAATCCCTCAGGATCAATAATGATCCATTCCACCTTGAAGGACCTTCCATCCTCATCCTGCTCCTCTTTCAGATGTAAGGTAATCTCTTTGGCGTTGTAAGTTAATGAGCTGATAGAGACAGAATGAGTGTTGTGGGGGTCATTAGGCAATAAAATACATGAAGCAATTCATATAGCAGTTAATATTATGTATAGACATAAAAAACTTACCTGAACTTCAGTGAGCAGTTCTGCCAATCAAAAGGGAAGTAGTTGACATTTATAGAGCAGGAGCTTCGAAATATAGCTGGAGGCAACCAGTATACATATCCACTGGGATAGATCAAGACGTTGCAGTAATAGGCCACCTGGAACTGGGCATCATTGCTATTTTAAAGAACCATGAGATCAAAAATGAATGCAACTAACTTCATAAAGCACATAAATATTGAGAAATTAAAAATGATGGTGAAAGGTAGCCTACTTGTTTTCAAGAACAATTTCTGGTAACCACACCATACTTGGTGGCAGGCGCAGGACAGGAATGTTATCAAACTCGCTTTCATTCCACTGAAGTCTATAATCAGTCCAGCCCTTAAGAAAAAAAAAATAGAACTATATTATTAAAAACATATGTTGTATGTTTTGTATTTTATACAAAAAAAAACATATTTTTTTGTATAAAATACAAAAAAATTAAATAAGTCTTTTACGCTCATTAAGGCTGCATTTATTTGATTAAAAATACACAAAAAACAATAATATTGTGAAATATTATTGCAATTTAAAATAGTGGTTTTCTAATTTGATATACTGTAAAATAGAATTTATATCTGTGATGCAAAGCATGAATTTTCAGCATCATTACCCCAATCTTCAGTGTCACATGATCCTTAAGAAATCATTCTAATATGCTGATTTATTATCAATGTTGCAACCTATGATACTTTATTCAGGATCCTTTGATGAATAAAACATTAAAAATAGCAGCATTTATTTAAAATAGAAATCCTTTGTAACAATATACACTACCGTTCAAAAGTTTGGAGGGAGTAAATTTTTTCTTTCTTTCTTTATTTCTTTGAAAGAAATTAATACTTTTATTCAGCAAGGATGTGTTAAATTAATAATAATTATATATATATATATATATATATAGTAAAGACTTGTATTGTTAGAAAATATTTCTATTTTGAATAAATGCTGTTCTTTTTAAATTTCTATTCTGTTCTATTCTATTCTATTCTATTCTATTCTGAAAAAAGCATCACAGTTTCCAAAAAATATGAAACAGCACAGTGTCACATGATCTTTTTAAAAAGATCATGTGACACTGAAGACTGGAGTAATGGCTGATAAAAATTCAGCTTTGCATCACAGAAATAAATTACATCTTAAAGTGACCTTTTTTCTGTTTTTTTTTTTTTTTTTTATCAAATAAATGGAACTTCTTGATGAGTATAAAGATTTTAAAAACATTATAAATAACTTATTTTATTTTAAATGTGCATATTATATTATATTATATTATATATTAAGTATATTTACATTGCATTTCATTCTATATTAAATATGGATTAAAATTATATATGGCACAAATGGAACAATTACACAATGTACTTTACATGCCCATCCACACATTTGTTAGTAATGTTCACTAACTTCTTTCTGTCGTTGAAAACAATCATTGTTAGACATACTTGCACAATATCAGACAATATTTATATCTCCTATATCACAACATATGAAATACATACTAATATCCTTGATTCACAATATCTTCCTGCCTTAAAACAAAAACTGCTTATAGTGGCAATGTTACGTACTCACCAAGGAAATAAGATTGGAAAGCGTCAGCGCGAGGTAAATATCTACAGTATCATCTTTATTTTCGACCGGACGAAGCTCTTTGTTGTAGCCGCGCTCCTTAAAAAGGTAGTTGATGAGGCGTTCCTCTTCATTCCGGCCCCAACATTCTGCAAAACATGTTGAAAGTGAGGCCTACTAGTAGCTGATTGCTTCTGACTGATAAAATGTAATTTTTTTCTCAAATAAATCAAATAAATATACTGGGGTACTACATTTTTTTTGGACAAAATAGCTATATGGATGTACTACACTTATGAAAAGCAAAATCATAGAGGTATTTGACATTGCCATCATAAAAACAACAATGATCATCTACTGATTCATTCAGCATTCACTCCTTAGTTAAAGTGCTATAACTTATCATTTAGTAGTTGTGTTAGTAGAGTATATAAAGTATATAAATAAGGGTCATAAAATCGCACTTTTTTAAATATTAAGCTATTAAATATACATTTAGTTTGTCCTACCTTGGAGAAAGAAGAAAAACAAGGACACCGTCAACAGATGAAGAAAGCTTCTCATCATGTCATGCCGTTGTATGACTTCCTGTCACTGTTATTATTGTCGTGCCTGTCCAGAGCTTTTCAGCACAGCTTTTTCCTTGACTGACACAGACAGGTGTGGAATCAATTCAGACTGCAAAAAAGCACACCCATAATCTCCAATGTTGAAAACCTGCGCTAAAAAGACTGTAGGGGGTGCTCAACAATATTTTAGGGCCCAAAAGTGAGCGAAGTGATCAAGAAATATATATGTCGGCTTTCCAATCCTCGTTCTTATCTCAATGAAGAAGTCAACCCAGACCACTCCTCATCAGCTGTGAGATGCCAACTGCTCCGCTCTCCACTTGTGTCCACATGGCTAGTCTAAAAATGGATCAGCTACATTCCAGTGGTGATCCTACAGCAGGCCACCTGTCACTGAAACAGAATGTGTTTGCACAGTCTGTGAGTCTTTAAGGCAAAAGTCAGATCTGTTAGAAGCTGTCAGTGCTGGCTGACATGAGTTGGATTGTAAAAGAGAGTTGGATTGTCCTGTTTTCATCAGTGTTTTTTTTTTAGAATTGCTGCACAAGTTCTAGGATGTCTTTCAAATGTCCAGCAGAGGGAGCCAAAACACTACTCAAGGTTTTTAACTAGGCGACAACAGAGCAGGATGGGCAGCAGCAGTTTTTTACATATTTACCTATGTTTATTAAGTGCTTTGGCATCAAATTTGAGATCAGTGATTAAGATTAAGTTTGATTAAGAGATTAAGTTGTGTATTTTAGGAAATACAATTCTCAATTCTGAATTCACTGATAAATTAAAACATAAGCACTGCTATAGCTGGTTGGATTGATTAAATTATTTGTATATATTTTAATTTAGTACATTCATTCTTGTTACTTTACTGTGTAGGCTACTTAAAAAGCTGACAATAAATGATGATTGGCTACAGGTTAGTGAAACTGAGTGCCATCAACTATTGGAATACATACTGGAAATAATCATCTGAACCACAAATTTGCAATTGGCTTCCAGTAACAAGTTATTTGAAACTACTGGAGTGCAGAATAAGGAATGAATACTACAGTGACTAATTTATATTGGAATAATCACTGGAATCAAGTCAATATTTGATTACTTTCTACACTCAAATGCTGGGTTCAGTCTGATGGGTCATTTTATTGGGTTATTTTTAATATATTTACCCAGGTGCATTTGGATTGTTTTTAATATATTTACCTAGTTTATATGCACTCTAAAAAATGCTATATTTTTAAACAAAATGCTAAATTCAGCCTGCTGGGTCATTTTATTGGATTGTTTTTAATATTTTTAAGTGTTGGGTAGTTTAATGCACTCTAAAAATGCTGGGTAATTTTTTTACATTTATTTATTTATTTATTTTTAACCCAAATGCTGGGTTCAGCTTGTTGGGTAATTTTACTTGGTTGTTTTTATATTTTTATCCAGGTGTTGGGTAATTTTTCTGCACTCTAAAAAATGCTGGGTTATTTCTTTTTTAAACCCAAATGCTAGGTTCAGGTTGTTGGGTCATTTTACTTGGTTGTTTTTTATATTTTTATCTAGGTGTTGGGTAGTTTTTTTGCACTCTAAAAAATGCTGGGTTATATTTTTAACCCAAATGATGGGTTTAGCTTGCTGGGTCATTTTATTGGGTTGTTTTTAATACTTTTACCCAGGTGCTGGGTAGTTTTTCTGCACTCTATAAAATGATGGGTTATTTGTTTAACCCAAATGCTGGGTTCAGCTTGCTGGGTCATTTTATTGGCTTGTTTTTAATATTTTTACCCAGGTGTTGGGTAGTTTTAGTGACTTTAAAAAATGCTGGGTTGAACCTGCTGGGTCATTTTATTGGGTTGTTTTTAATATTTTTACCCAGGTGCTAGGTAGTTTTTCTGCACTCTATAAAATGCTGGGTTGTTTTTTTAACCCAAATGCTGGGTTTAGCTTTTTATTTATTTATTTTTAATATTTTTTTACCCAGATGCTGGGTATTTTTTTCTGTAACTAATCTGCTGGGTCAAACGTCTTTTGCCTTGCATAACATAAATTGATTTTATTCATTATAATACTGAATTTCATTTAATTTGATGTTAAAACATGTTCTCTTATCTCAGTACTGTTTGTTTATCGGCACCAGAATTAGCACTATTTCAATGAAAAGTGATTATGTTGAATACATTTAAATTAAAATGCTATTTTTAAATGTTGCATTTTTATATTTCTAAAATGTTTGTAAAACGAGTTTAAATGCATGTAATATTGTAAACTAAGCTGTATTCACCGAAATAAACTTAATTTGTCTTATATTTTTGTCCATGGGTGTTCTTGCTTAATAATAAATGTTCATCTTTTGATTTTTGCTGTTGCCTCTACAATTCTGTGTCTGATTTTTAGTCCATTATATAATTATTTCCATTATATCCAGCCTATCATATAAGTTTTAAACAACACCTGACTGAAATAAAACAACCTAGCATGTTGGGTACAAACATAACCCAACCAGCTCGGTCAAAATAACCAAGCATGTGTTCTGTCCAATATTTACCCAGTGCTGGGTTGCCAAATAACCTAAGTTGGGTTGTTTTCAACCCCGCATTTTTAGAGTGTAGTAATAGATACTAGCAAAATAGATAATAGTTTAATTCCTAGTTAACCGTCTTAAGCTATTGTTTAGCTACTGTCTTTCACTCGCGCGTCTTTATTTATTTATTTCTCCCTACTCCCTCCCCCTTCAAACCCGGATGAATGACTTCACTTTTCCGTCTGGGTTTCCTTTATGGTCTCGGGATCTCCCTGTATTTCTCACAAGAGCTCATCTGCAGTCGGACGCATCCCTCCTCTCTCCGGTACAACCGACGGTTCGGCCAGGAGAGCAGCACGACTGGACCTGCATATAGTAATACCAGGGTTTTAACTGGACTTCATCTTTCGAAACTAAGTAAAAATAGTAGTCTAAAAAGACTTTTTACATAATTACCTACAAATAATATTCGCTTTTGCCTACAACCTTAGCTGGGAACTTGAGTATAGCCATGTCCGAAGTGCTGCCATACAACGAGGGAAAGATGAACGGCTACGGGGCGGACAGTGATGTCAGTCAGCTCTCCTTCAGCTGTCGACTGCAAGACACGAACTCGTTCTTCGGAACATCACAGTCCAAAAGGCCACCGAAACTCGGGCAGATTGGCAGGGCAAAACATGGTAAGTATCAAGCGCGTTAATATAACTTGTATATTGCAAAATTGTATAAAAACATGTATATAAACAATCACCATGAACTTACCTGTAATAATAGCTAATAAACATGACAAACAGAGCACAAGGTTACACGCACGAACACAAATTAACATTAGGTAAACACGGGACGAAAACTGTAATAGTATAATACAAAAAACGTTAACTAATCATTAACTAATTAAAATATACGGTTTAAAAAGATATATTAAATCGAACGCAACATGCAGAGAACGCTTGAAATGTCCTTTTACTGTTTGTCACTATAAATATGCAATATAAATTTATATATATATTTAAAAAAACATACATGTATTATGTATTATCATTTCAACTGTAAATTTACAATATTTTAAATAGTAAATTACATATATATCTAGTTAAATCCAATATATTTTTTCACTGTATATGATCAGGGAGTCTACAGTTAACCATTATTATCATGCTTTTTGCATTAAAATTTTGGTTTTCTTAGAGTACATGCATTTAAAAAAACAGCTCTCATAGCACATTTTCCTGCTGACACAAATAGATAAATGCCGGTTTTCTTGCCTTCATGCTTACTATTTAAAAGCTCCACTAAACATCTGTGTCTTCTCTCTACAGTGGTCATTGAAGATGACCGAATAGACGAAGTCCTCAAAGGGATGACAGACAAGTCATCTCCTGGCGTGTAAACTTGAACCATTATACCTCGTCAACCTTTTCTTTTAATCACCAGTTTGAAGCACTTGTCGCCTGTGCATGTGAACGAGAGGTGAAGATGATGGTTCGGTGTACAAGTACAGGACGAAGGATGAAGAGCCACTCTGGACAATGGGTTAAAATAGCGAGATTTGAAGATGCTGGCAATTCTCCAACTGAAACCCATCCCAAACCGCTGCTGTGAAGAAAGCTGCCCAAGATTTCTGGTCATTTAGCCCCACGCCGTGGTTCTGGGTGTGAGATTTCATCACGACATCAACGAACAGAAGCCCCCGTTTCATAGGCACCTATCACACTATGAGCTGCTCATTCAAGGGAGCTGTCCAGTTCAGCACCTGATGCACAACTTGACTGTCTTTCCAGAGAAATAAGCTATATTTATATCTTGCATGGAAATGGGATGGTGTATGTAATCGAAGGAAGATTGATTACATGTTTTATTCACTTCCTCCACATCTACATCCATTCCATTTTCAAACCTTGACTGATCATATGCCCAAAATCCATTTTAATAGCCAATCAATGCCAGAAAGGAAGATCTGAAGATTCAGCAATGGAGGGAAAATGAGAAGAAGTACTTCTTGTTTGATTTATTGCGTCTTTTCTATGACTGTTTATTTGTTCGGCGTCGTGTATAGATTAATATACGGTTCTCTTTGCATGAACTTTTCTCTTGTGCCATTGCGGGTGTTTCCACCTCTTTTAAACCCAGGCACGCTTGTTTTTACCAAAATCAATATTTGTATTTTTTATATCTGAATATTTGTTACTCAGAACGATATTAATAGTTCATCGACACAGACAGGGTATGTGTAGATACAGACCAATAAAACATAATCATAAAGGACAGATTGAATGTTATTTTGGGGAGGGGGTTTCACACGTCAGCATTAACACGCTTTCAGTTGCAATAAGTGATCATGCCTTTGTTGATAATGAAACGGTTAGGAAATATAATTTCAGAGTACGTTCAACAGCACTCTCACTGTAATTACATCAGTGTTTTTTTGAGCATCTCAGTTGATTATTTGTTCGTTTTTGTATTCTTTTGTGTATGGTTTACTGTGCATGGAATATTTTTCAAGCTTATAAACAATTTATGAAGCAAAAAATTGTACACAAATGTCTCTACGTTCTACAAATGAATGAATAAATGAAGTCAGATGATTTATTTATCATGAGGTTTCTTTCTTTTACCTAAATAACTGAAAAAACAATAAGAATATAGATCCATATGTGACCCTGGACCACAAAACCAGTCTTAAGTAGCACAGGTATATTTGTAGCAATAGCCAAAATATGTTCCATGAATATATTTTGTAAATTTCCTACTGTAAATATATCAAAACTTAATTTTTAATGAGTAATATGCATTGCTACAAGCTTCATTTGGGCAACTGTAAAGGTGATTTTCTCAGTATTTGGATTTTTTGCACCCTCAGATTACAGATTGTCAAAGAGTTGTATTTCGGCCAAATATTGTCCTATCCTAACAAATCATACATAATTGGAAAGCTTATTTATTAAGCTTCATGATGTATAAATTGACCGTTATGACTGGTTTTGTGATCCAGGGTCACAAATGATTAGCACCAAAAATAATGAGTAATTATTCAGTAACTATCCTGTAATTTGGATAAAATCTGAATTTAATGCAGAAATGAGACCGAATAAGATAAATTCGGCTGTTTTCAGAAATTAGAGTGAGTGTTGCCTCAGCCAAGCTGACAGCACGAGGACTAATCAGCAAACAAACAAACTTAATGGCTGAACCAGTCTGCCATCATTTCTGTAGCGCATGCGCTCTGGCCATGCAAACTTTCAGCTGGTTCAAATACATTTTTTGATAAATATACTTCACTAAAAATAATTAAAACACTTGTCTACTTCCGCGGTTTGATATTTTCTAATATTCGCTCTCGTCAGCGGCACTACTTTCACGTCGCGCGCCTCGTATCACTCCGCGGGCTTCTCGTTTCACACAAAAACAAATGTCGCCATCTTGCGGCTCAGTTATCGATTGGTTAAAATGACCTCAAAGGACTTCGAGTAACATTGTAGCAGTAGATTTTCTACTTAATGAGTTCTTAAGAATAGTGAAAAGTGTCTGCATCAGACACTTCGACAACAAATAATAACCAAATCTATTACTAGCCTTGTACCGTTATTAGCTAGTAGTTCATACTCAAAAATGTTCTCTATTCAAACCAACACATTAAGCAACTTAATAATAAACTTGGCTCCATTAGGCGATAACTATATCTAAAATAATAAAACGTGAGCTTATGTGAAGCTGTTTTTCGTATTGTCTAATCTGTTCCTCTCAGGTGAGTGACATCACTGTTTTCACAGAATAGGTTGCTTATTAAAGCGACAGGTCATCACGGGACACCCAAACACTGCACAGTACACACCGCTAAACCAGACGTCTTTCTCTCCTGTGTTCCCATAATTCCACTCACCAGAAACACACATCCATACACCCCTCGGAGATAAACAAGACTTTAAACATCTAGAGCACATAAGCCGTTATTGAGTGCTCATTCCACCAGGCTAAAACAAACAACGGGAGCAGGAAGGTGACGTTTGTTTTGAAGCAAAAAAAATGAACCCAAATCGACCAGTTTGACAACAGGGGACATGTTTGTTTAGTAATTTCACAGTTTCCAATTTCTTTGGAATTGGAGATCATTTCTTTAGGTGATTAGAATAAAATATTATAGTATTAACAAAAGCTTGCAAAAAGGCCTAATGTTACTTAATTTGATAACACTCCCTGTTGAAAAAAAAAAAACAACATATGCTGGTTTTGATGCTGGGATGCTGATTTTAGCTGGTTTATGCTGGTCCTTAGCTGGTTTATGCTGGTCCTTTGCTGGTTTATGCTGGCCCTTAGCTGGTCATGTGCTGGACCAGGACCAGCTTAAACCAGCTAAGGACCAGCAAAGGACAAGCATAAACCAGCAAAGGACCTGCTAAAGCCAGCATCCCAGCATCTTGTTTGCATTTTTTTTCTGTCACTGGCCATTCTAACCTTATTTTCATAACCTTGGATTATAGCCTAAAATAATGTCTTTGGGTCAAGAAATAATCAAACATAGATTTAATATAACAACAAATAAAGGTGCAATTTAAAAACATAACAATACTATGTATGCTTTCATCAATATTACATGAAAAAAGTCAATAAATATTATTTTAAATAATTTAAATACATTAATGCTGGTAAGGGTAAGGTTTTTTTGGCCTTTCCCTCACTATGATTTTTCTTTTTCAGCATTAATTTGCAAAATAAAGGCAAAATGGTATACAATCACATTTGCATATTGTTCTTAATATGGTTTCATTGTTCAGCAATGTTTTTGGCATAAGTATGCATTTTTTTCTATAAAATATAACTTATTTTATTGGTGTCCCCTGATTTCATGTCAGCCCTGTTACCTTCATCAAAAATAATGTACATTCGAGTGACATCATTTCTACAAGGTTACATCATCTCTCAACCAGGGTTCCAAATGCTTAAAACATAAGCATGTTCCTCTCACTCCTATATAATGTTCTATTTTTGATGATTTATGAGGCTTGACTGAGGGTGGCCATCATGCAATGTCAATCCTGTTACCATTTTTAAAATGTAAATTATTTTTTTACGTTTAATATAATCAACTTCTACGAGTAAAATTCTTTCAAAGTGTACAATATGTGCTTTGTGAACTTGGCTATTAGCTAGAAATTAGCGAATTTGTTTGAAATTGTCAAATCTGTTACTGTCAACCTGTAACAGGTTTTGACATGTGGGTAACAGGGATGACATTGATTAGGTTTGACCTTGTTTTTAAAGATTGCCTGTGAAAAATTCAAACATTTGGTATATTATTGAGCTAATGCCTATATCATTCAGTGGCATATAAATTGGAATTAAGCTATAGCATCTAGTAACGCTTGTATCGGTAACAGGGTTGACAAAAATATCAGAACATGAGGTAGAAAAAATAAATTACATAGCCTGAGATAGCACAATTTCTTGTCATTTTAATGTGTCTTCCTTTCATTTTAAAAATATTGTTTAAACTTATTTTATTGGAAAAGGCACCGATTTAGTGGAACGACCCCTTTAGAATAAAATAAGCAAATTAACATTTCTTGAAATAGACTGCATCGGTGATTTGCATATTATGCATATTTCCATTCAGCAGTTCAAATGTGCTTTCATCTGTCTTACAACCACAAATCTTGACCTACGAAGGTTCAGTTTCAGTTCAGAAGTTTTATTTGCTGTATCAGTTTTCATTATGACCCAAACAAATGCCTCCTTAGAGGTGTGTAATGGGCCATAAAGTAGACTCAAATAGCACATAAGAATCTAAACAACCCTCAAGCTCCTTTTCTTACTGAGCTCTAAAATAGACACAAATTACATTTCAGCAGAGAATTAAAAATGAATGATTTCTGGTTTATTAATGCAGGCCTCAGAAGAGTTTGCGTTCTGCTGCGGCACGGTGTGGCGTTTGATGTTTCTCTGCAACAAATCCAGAGGAGAGGCGTCGGAGCACGACAGGAGCTCCAGGAGGCAGGACACCCAGCGCTCGCTGCAGGGACGATCTGCATGTGGACACCTCTCTGCTGACTCACACAAACACACACACCAACATGTCATTGTGAGGTTGAGTTTCAGATTGAATATTAGAGAATATTTAGGGCAATGTTCCGAATGGAGGAAAGGCTGCTGAGTATGTGAAAACAGAATGCAAATCAAAAGAACATGAAAGGTCAGATGAGGAGAAATGGAAAAACAAAGAAGAGGGAAAAGAGATTTTTGAGGTCAGGCAGTCTTGTTTTTGAAGTGAATGAAATCTGTTTTACATGTCATATATTTGTTGTATCACCTATAATCTCAAATAGCATGTGCATTCTTTGTGAAATTTATTGAGAATAAGTTGTCAAGTGACCAGGATTGAGCAGCATTCAGATCTAAATCGAGGTACATATGAAATGGAATTTAAATACTGCTTGGCTTTTTTACCTGATTTAATTAATTAAATACTTTTTATTATTAATATTAAATGTAGTTAAAAATGTCACTTAAAAATTAAATAATTTTTTTAGCATTAATTACACATAAACATGCTATCATACAAAGTATACAGGATTTTTTTTAACATGAACATTAGATTATGTTAATTATTGATAATGAGTGTTTCAAATAGGGTTATTATAGTTAACTATTTTTTAATTCACTGAAAACTGAAAATTTATTTTATCTGGTTTTGTTCAACTTATATATAATTAACTGAAATAAAATATAAAAAAAGATTAAACATTTCATATTTAATTTTATCTGGTTTTATTTAACTTGCAGTACTAAATTATTTAAAATGAAATGAACAAAAACTAATAAAAAATTTAAAATTATTATTTTGTCACAGAACATTTTTGAGATTGTTTTTAATTGCATGTTAGCCAATTTACTAGGTTTGTCTTGAGTTAAATTAAACATATCATATATTGTAAGTCCCTGACTTGATTTTGTTTGTTTTTATACCTCACACCAGGAACACACTCTTTTGTATTTATCCTTACAGACTCTCGAGCAATAATTTTTTCAACTCATATCTGACACTACAGGAAAATGAGGAGACTGTAAGAAGGGGGTGGGGTGGAATTAAACATTGTCCTTCAATGACAAGAAGCTTTATTTGGATGTTTCATGAATTCAAATGTTTATATAATCCTTAAGCATGGGATTATCCCTTTATGGGACCATCCCATAGGAATCCCAATAATGGGATGCTGTATGCATTGGTGAAGTAAGCTGATGTATATGTCCTTAATGTTAGCAGGATGAGATGAACCTAGAAAAAATGCCTAGAAAAAGTTGCCGCCTTCCCTATTACTTCATTGCATCTTTAATATGCTAAAATACAATGAATATTCCCCACAAAAACAAAAACTAATATACACTTAATTTTTATTCCAGTGCACTTCAGATGAAGTAATAAATAGGTCAGTCTTTTAGAGACTATGGGGAAAAGAAAGACCCATCTCACGACTCAAATCATCCATATATTATTTATAGTAACACTTCACATTGGTAATATGCCGTTGTAAGCTGTGTCTGATTTGCGTTGTTTATTTGTCCTCCCTGCAAAGCTAAAAATAAATCACTTGATGCTCCTGATAACAGTAAAAGGAGCAGGACAGATATAATCAGAGCAGCGACTGCTGCCTTACAATTCAGATCAAAACCAATGGATCCTCTGGAGTGAATGGGTGCCGTCAGAATAAGAGTCTAAACAGCTGAAAAAAACATCACAATATTTCATAAGTAATCCACACAACTCCACTCTATCAGTTAACATATTGTGAATCTAAAGCTTTGTGTTTGTAAATTTCTGGCCAAATCTGAGTCCATGATCCATAATAACACTTCCTCATTCAGGATCCACTGGTGAGCAAATGACATTAAATTGCTAAATTTCTCAAATTTCTACTCTGATAAACAGGCATGAAAATCCCTCACCTTTCGGCGAAATTCGCCATTTTGAAGCCAAAACAGGTGACCCACGTGAATCGTGTAGATCTGATGAAAAATTCTTTTTGAGGGGGTGGGGGAGGGGTCTTGGATGGTATTTATTGATTAATTAAAACTTAATATAAAGTGGATTTGAACCATTTCAAATCGTGAAAGCTGAGCGTCCTGCGTTCGTAGACCTTGCGCGCCATCCACTGACATCCAGGGCGCCATTTCTTCCTGCGGGACCATCCGCGTGGGAGAAGACGACAGGGGAGAGATCCACAATTTAATTTCGTGGTGTGTATGTGTCACCAAAGGCTTAGTCGCCGTTCACATGCAGCGCGTTTTGCGCGCGCAAGCTATTTATTTTCAATGGAGCCGCGCAGTTTAAAATCCAAAGCAGAAATGTTTTTGTAACTGCCAGCGCCTTCATGGTTGCCTAGTAACAGCAGACGCTACAGAAGCGCGAGCGCCCAAGCGCTTTGAAATTGGTGGAGGAAGCGACGCGCCTCGCGTTTTCCACACGTTTTTAGACGCTTCATGTGAACGTACCCTTAAGAGAGTAAGTTACATTTAATGCTAAAGTATCGTTAACACTAATACAAACATTATTTTTGCAGTATGAGTGTGAGGGCAGAACGATGCAGCTCTATTTCATATGTCTTTAGACAAATGTCAATACAGTATTTTTTCAGAACCTGTGCTTGGCTTATTATTCCATTCAACTTATTTGGCTACTGTAAAATTGGCAAAGGGAAACTTTTATCAAACATGTTTTTTTCTGGCATGCTCTGTCTGCAATAGCAAATGGCATTTGTGGTTAATGGTATGTTTTTCGATAATGGTAGAAAACACTTATTAGGTTGATTTCTTTGCCCAAAAAAACAAACAAACAAAAAACTTGGCTGTCAATCATGATGGAAGAATAAATAAGTTAAGTTACAGCATGTCCCCTAATGAGGCCGTAATATTTATTCTGTGGGAGTCCCCCCACCTCCCGGCCTCATCAGAGGCCACATCACCCCTCGAGCATCCTTCTCACCTTTTTCACCCCTGACCCATTTTCATGCCTGGATAAAGAAACAAACTCATCTACATCATGCATGGCCTAAGGGTGAGGGACTAAAAGCTACCTTAAGGAAGTATTTTTAATTTTATTAAATATTTATGTCGGAATATAAAATGGGTAAAAATGCTAACATTTTGATCACGTAAAAACCATGTAAACATAAAGGAAAGTGTAATGTAAAAGGTCAATCAGCATTTTATTTCAATCAGAATTCCTAGCTCAAACCTCACATTATGTTAACAGGCTATGTTTGTATATATATTTGATCTGGTGATGAATGACATTTTAGTAGTGACTCACTGTATGTGCGAATGTGACCCATAATTCACTATTCATTAGCTCACTGTGGGACTTCCCTCAAACACCAGCTGCTGGAATGTGTTCAAGCAAAATTGGGCCACTGTGTCTCTTGACCAATGAGTCAGTGTGTGTCTATTTTCAACAGATGTGATTATCTGAGGGGTTCCTATACTGATTATTTACAGATTAATTAACTGCTCATCATTGAGTCTGTTATCACGAGAAACTCGTAATAGAAACCAAGAAAAAGTAGTCTCAGGTTATATTATCTCACAAACAATTTGTACATATTTTACAGAGTGGCTAATTCGTACGACCTCACTCAGACAAATTTGTATGATTTCAGTGATAGGTAGGTTTAGGGGCGGGTTTGGTGTAGGTCATTCGTACAAATTCAAATGTATTGTGCAACTCGTAAAATATGTACGTTTTCACTAAAATTGTATGAATTTGTATGAGTGAAGTCGCACAAATTTTTACGAATTAGGCACCTTGTAAAATGTATGAATTGCTGTGAGATCAGGCTGAATAAAACACAAACTCAGACTGACTTGGTGAATTCAGCATTACATTACTTGCTCACAAATGGATCCTCTGCAGTAAATGGGTGCCATCAGAATTAGAGTCCAAACAGATGACAGAGACATCACAATAATCGACTCAGCTTTAGTTAATGTCAGTTAAACAAATGTCTTGTGGAGAGAAAAGCTGCAAATTTTTCTTTAAAATAATAATAGCAAACAAACATAATCTTTTTTTTCTGAAAAAAACGGACAATTATTAGAATAAGCAGGTGATTAATCTCATGATTTCTGAAATCGCATGACAAAACAGTAATAACGTCAAATTTTATAAATGCATTGATAACGCATTAAATACACCTAATTACATTTACATGAATAAACATATATAATCAATATCCTACCATATTAAACTGATAGTCTACCCCCAAAAAATTTTGAAATATTGAACATTTTGTCATCATTTACTCATCAATTTACTTGTTATACACGACTAATTCAATATTCATAACCACAATGACATATTACTTAACAATTAGTTAATAGTTCTGTGCCTCAACAAGTAGTGATAACATAATCATTAATCAAGATCATTAGTAACATTAGTAACAAGATCATTAGTTAATGATTAGTTAAAGCGGACAACTGGAAGCTGAAATGCATGGGTACGACCCATTGTGGTACCACATGAATTTACACAATTAGTTAATATAATATGTTATTAGGGAACTAATACATTATGACACATTTAACTAATAACAAATGTTTTATTACTTAATCATATAGAATGTTCATTATTTGCTGATGTAGTAATCATTAACTATATGGTTCAGTTCTTCATGAGTTATACATTAACTCGTGATTACCTGTGCATTAGTGAAGCATTATTTAATGCATATTTGCGCATCCGTATTGTAAAGTACAGCACCAGGAAACAAATCCTTAAAAATGACAGCACCTCAGGACACAGAGTAAGTTTTACATATATCTTCATATCTTCAAATAACCATCCATTTCACACATCACATTTATCAAAGGTAACCTTTTCACATGTTAATATTTGAGCACATCAGTTCGGGCATTTCTTTAGCATGAGTCAGACAATTTTCCTTGAAGCGTGCACTGTCATCTAGTGCGCAGAGAGACCCATCGTCATGGCAACCTTTTCTGGACTCAATAGTAGACTGTATTAAAAAAGCGAGAAGAGAGAGACTCTTTCTGCTAGCGAGAAACATCCATTCATCACAGCACAATGCCTAAGCTATCAAAATTTTAAAATGAAGGAGAAGAGGAAAATAGTGAATTATTGAATAAATAGCATAGCAGACGCATAAAACGTCATTTAGCTGACTCACGTTCACACTCCGCCTGAGGCCTCAGTGACTTTTCTTCAGTGAAATGTTTGAATGTTGTATAACTTGCAGTGCTATTTTCTCATGTATTAATCCCAAATATCTTTTTGACGTACCATATGGTCGCTAAAAAAAACCCCCAGGAGTAGCTTCTCACAAAACACATTTCTTTTAATAGTTTGTGTAAATATATTAGATCGATGCCTTTTGCACAGAGACAGTGGACCAATCAGAAGAAATGAGAGGCAGGGCAGGCAGCATTAGCGAATAATTTGATTGACAGGCGATTGGACCAATCAACGTTTAATCTGTTTTTTTTCGACAAACAAACCAGACAACAGCATAGATTAACGTTGGCAGACTTGAACTTGAAAAATGGTGTGTATTTTCGTCTTTCCGCGGTTGAAACAAGGCATCTGCTGCTGTTCGTTCATGTTTATTTCATAACTAGAAAAGAAGAAGAGATAATCAGTTAACATGCTGCTTCAACTGAGATTCTAAGGCAATCTGTTATGACACATTAATGAGCCACAAAACGGTAACATTTTTTATTGTTTGAAAAACAAAATCTGAAAGTTGCGACTTTGTTTAGTACAAAAAGTAACCTGCTTTTATCCCGTAGTTGCCTGTATTATACAGAATTGCAAGAAAAAAGTCAGAATTGTGAGAGAAAAAGTGGTAATTACCTTTTTTGTTGTCACTGTCTGAAAATCACCAATTAATAAACTGAAATCACACTGAAAACCTACAATTCACAATACACAATGGATTAAAAAATTAAAGATTCAAGAGCATTTTCACTAGTGGTCTCATGCTTTTTGGATGAGAGACCAGCTCTCTTTATGAAGAATATCACTTTGTAATGTTTCGTATTGTCATCAGAATCTTTCTTTGACGATTTACCGCCGTCTCATTCAGCTAGAGAATGAAATCTCTCTCATCCACTGGGCTTTGTTAGATCACAATCTGATAATAAGTTGACCGCAGTGACTCTTGCTCTTTTGTGTTCCTGATTCAATCTGTGAAGTCTTTGAGCAAACCAGTGGATTTGTTGCAGTAGAGAGAAGCAAACTGGCAATAAGAGCCACACAGAAAGCCAATCCACTGGCTCCTCGCTGCCTGTTATGTAAGTTTCATGTACTACGCTGATAAGACTTGAAAAGGCAGGCTAAAAACTTATATAAAGACTCATGTAGATCTCAGTGCAGAGACAGGCTAAGAAAATATTTAGAATGCTTTTAAGAAGGGGTAAATGTATAAATACATACACACTTTCAAACATAAAAACCTTGAAATTCAAGTAAATGTTAAAATATAGGACCTTATCTTGGTTACATTCGAACAGATGTACAATATCATATTAAGATACTTAAGGTCTGCTCCATCCTGCTCCAAAATGAGTCTTTAGTCTTTTAATTTATCTGCACGATTCGTCTTTAACAGGAGATGTTTTGGTAAGAGAGCACTCCATCTTGTTTTCTGTAGAGCAGTTATTGTTTAGATGCTTCAGGAAAAGTAGGGCAAGCCGTCTGTCTCTCGTGCCACCTCTGCAGGCCCCAGGGATTGTGATTGTTCTCGGAGCGTGGGGGAGATCCTTGTGGGTGACAGGACACGTCTGCCTTGTGTCTTTGCCATCCTTTTGTTTCTCTTTCTGTTTCTCTACCTGTCTTTATTCTGAATGGCTTTGAAATAAAAATCTGATGACAATGTAAATTGTCTCATATCATGAAGCACAAGTCCTGGAGCACACAGTTTAACAACATGTCTCGCTTGTATACGATCAGCTTGTGTTGGTGTGAAAACAAATTTTGGTCACCTTTCTTGCCGTAAAGGGATAGTTCAGCAGCAATTTTGTCATCATTCACTCACCCACATGTCATTCAAAACCCAAAAAACTCTATATTTTTTATATTCGAATTTAGTAAGATTGGTTAAACATATGATTTACATAAAAATGTTCATGTTGCTCATGTTTTATGGAGAGTGGCATTTTCTGCTAATTTCTTTTATATATGCAGCAATTGTCATGCCATTATAGACAAATTTGGAGACATCACAGTTACGTCACTTGCAGCTGCGCGCGCATTGTGGTGGCAGAAAAACACTGGTAACAAGTGGAGCGAAACAGGAAAAATCCGTTAAATAAGTATTGTTTAAACTTCCAAAATGCAGTTTAAATGCACCTCCAAACAGCACTAAATAATCCCTGCTGAAGAAGAAGGGTCGTATCTAGTGAAACAATTGACGATTTATTTACTTTTTAACCTCAAATGCTCGTCTTGTCTAGCTCTGTGTATTCCGGTTCAAGAGACAGTTAGGGTATGTCGAAAAACTCCCATCTCATTTTCTTCTCCAACTCCATCATACTACATCGCTGCGGAAGTATCGACCCAGTGTTTACAAAGTAAACATGCAAAGAAGATCAAACACTCTTTACCAAAAAGGTAAAACAACCTACCTGAACTGTCATGAACCTGGAATACACAGAGTTCACACAGAGCTAAAAAAAGTGTAGAAAAGTATAGAAATTGGAATTTTTTTAGAAAATAACTGAGTGTTTTGCTAAATAAGACCCTTCTTTAGAGTCCTACGAAGCTGCATTTAAACTGCATTTTAGAAGTTCAAAATCCTGAAATGTCTTGAAATGTTCTGAAATGTTTTCCTCAAAATGTTTTCCTGCTAAATTACACATTTAAAATTGCAGTATTTTTAGCAACATGCTATTTACACTAAGGGCCGAAAGATTCTATTTACACTATGTAAAAACAGGAGTATTTTCTTTGCAATAATAATAGTTACATGCTGTTTATACTACTTAGTGCAAATAGTGGCAAATATCTGCAACTCAGTATTGTAGTACACTATAAAACAGTATGCAACAATAATGTATTGAGTGTTAATTTATTTTTTATTAAAATTACATAAAATGGGTGCCGCTTTGGGAAAACTGGAACAACACCCGTGAGCCACGTTGTTTTGACGAATTTGACAAAAGGTGGATTCGAACTCGGGTCAATCGCGTCAAATAATTGCAACATGCTGTGCTACCCACACCAACACAGCTGCTATTTAACAGGCGTCTTTTGCAATGTTGTCTAACCCTACTTCATGTTGGTGGGTGGGGTTAATGTAAATAGCCTCTGCCAACAAAGCAGGCTATTTGCACTTAGTGTATATAGACACTCTGTATTTGTATTTTTTATTTCTTATGTGGTGGAAATGGGCTTCCACAGTTTCAAGATGTGGTGAAAATTACAAAAAAATTCATAATGACAGAATTCTTGTGTCACTGCAGGACACTGGTATTTTTAAATAAACTATTTTGTTTAAAAAAAATGTCTTAAGGAACTCTAATTTCTAAAAATCAGCAGGCCCAAAAGTAGTAAACAAAAGTAAACAAATGTAAAAATTTCTAGATTTCTTAAATAATTCTGTTCCCTCGAACTTCATAAACAAATGCCAAAAAATAGCCTAGTAACACATTTACTTCATCCTACTATGCATTGAACTGTACTGTAAGTACATTAGCATTAGAGTCCTCGCAGAAATTAGGGCCATGTTTCCTGCAATGTGTTTCTGAATTTCCCTCCTGTTGATAATTCGAAAACAGCCCTTAAAAGCAGATTACAAGCACTGTGTGTGTGTGTGTGTGTCCGTGTGAATGTGTGAAGCTCCCTCAGGAGGCCGCCTGCTTGCTGAAGGCTCGCTTGCTCCAATCAATGTGGCAAGCCTGGGTTCTTTAGGCAGCTGGGAGATGTGCTTGCCTGGATCAATGAGCAAGTGCTGGCAGCCTGTTACCAACTGACTCTTATTAAAACAAAGCACGACTACAGAAACTGTGGAGAGAAGAAGACAAAGCAAGTTTGCCTCTCCACATGTGTGTGGGGGGTTAATGCCAACAAAAGAAAAAAATGGGTAAATGATGAAAATCCTGAAAAGCAAATACCTGATGAATTACCTCAAAAGTTAGTTGAAGAACTTTGATCAGCATTAACTGTTTGCTCAAGGGAAGCATTAACCTTCCTGTTTTTCAGAATTAATCAGGTCCTTCAGCTCTTGGCATGGGGCCATGTGTTGATCTGGCTCCAGATGTCATTGACGTGTGTTTTCAGCAAAGGCAAGATGGAGGACTTGTCCATGTCCTGTCCAATGATGCCTGTCTGAACGGTCCTGCAATTGAACAGAAGGAGAGTGAATACAATCGCTACAGAAATAAATCAATGTGTTCTTCCACTGAGCCAAGAAACATCTCCTGCTGGTCAAAACGACCTGATGAGGGAAAACAAATAATCTATAATGCTCTACAGTGTTTGTGTGAGGCAATGAACTGTGAAAATGTTTCTCATAAGAGTGACAACTATGTCAATTATCATTAATCAGTGAATGGACAAATTATACATACAGCCGTCGTCAAATGTTTACATACACCTTGCAGAATCTGCAAAATGTTAATTATTTTACCAAAATAAGAGGGATCATACAAAATGCATGACCTGAATAAGACATTTCACATAAAAGAAGTTTACATATAGTCAGTCCACTAGAGAAAATAACAGTTGAATTTATAAAAAAATAACCTTTTCAAAAGTTTACATCCCCTTGATTTTTAATACTGTGTTGTGACCTGAATGATCCACAGCTGTTTTTTGTTTGTTTGTTTGTTTTTTTGGTTTAGTGATAGTTGTTCATGAGTCCCTTGTTTGTTCCAAATGGTTAAACTGCCCACTGTTTTTAGCATTTTGTGTTTCTGAACCCTTTCCAACAATGACTGTAAGATTTTGAGATCCGTCTTTTCACACTGAGGACAACTCATATGCAACTATTACAAAAGGTTCAAACACTCACTGATGCTTCAGAAGGAAAAACGATGCGGGGGACAGATTATCATTCTGTCTTTTGAACAGAATGATAATGCATACATTTTTCTTTTTTTTTTGCCTAAATATCATATTTTTTCATTTAGTACTGCCCTTCAGACGCTACAGAAGATACTAACATGTTTCCCAGAAGACAAAATAAGTTGAATTTACCCTGATCTTCAAATTAAAAAGTTTTTACCCCCCAGCTATTAATGCATTGTGTTTCCTTCTGGAGCATCAGTGAGCGTTTGAACCTTCTGTAACAGTTGCATATGAGTCCCTCAGTTGTCTTCAGTGTGAAAAGATGGATCTCAAAAACATACAGTTATTGTTGGAAAGGGTTCAAATACACAAAAAATGCTGAAAAACCAAAGAATTTGTGGGACCTGAAGGATTTTTCTGAAGAACAGCAGGCAGATCAAATGTTCAGGAAAAACAAGGGATTCATGAACAACTATCACTAAACAAACAAACAAACAAAAAAGACACACAGCTGTGGATCATTCAGGTAACAACACAGTATTAATAATCAAGTGCATGTAAACTTTTGAACGGGTCATGTTTATAAATTCAGCTAGTGTAAACACCTTTTTATTGTTGGAATATCTTATTCAGGTCAGTACTAAATAAAAAACAACATGCATTTTGTATGATCCCTCTTATTTTGGTAAAATAATTAACATTTTGCAGATTCTGCAAGGTGTATGTAAACTTCTGACTTAAACTGTACATAGCCGTAATCATTCACCAGTATAGTTAAACTATGAAAGTCCAAAAAAATGCTATTATCAATATCTAAATCTACTATCGATCTATCTAAAAATATATTCCCTCATTTTAATTAAAAGGTCCCCCTCGGCGGGCCCCCAAACAGCTGGCCCCATATGCATGTATATACCCTGCATACGCCCCTGACAGGGACCCTGTATATCCTAGGACAGCAGCCTTCTCTTCTTGTTGGAGACATGAACACAGGTAAAAACTAGAGTAGAACTAGATCATTTGTTACATTTTTCCTCGACTTCTCAGTGATCTCCGTCTCTCTTTTCCCCACTGGAGAGGTGTATGGAGGAAAGCACAGTCTAATTACCAAAGTTTCTGACTGCTTACCCAACTTTTTCGTAGGAAACTCTGAGCAGACTTTTTCAATTTACCAGACTAGGAAACCCAGTTACACTTTCAGTCAGATGCAATGAAACTCATAACATAAAATATAAGCTCAGTTAGAAATGGTACAACATGAAAATAGGTGCTAAAATTATTTAGGTTTTTATTTATTTATTTATTTTCTAATTCAGCAAGTGCGTTTAAGGTTGTGCGCAGCCTCAGACAGGACCACCAATATTTGGTCCATGCTGTAAAACGTGAGGAAACAACAATGAAGAGAAACATGGGAGGCTGAATCAACCTCAATTGGCACTGACAGTTGCTTACCATTTTTATCGGTGGTCCATAAGCTGCCAGTCAGAGATTGTCTTGGCACCTGCTGAATTCCTGTCTGTTTCTGTCACGTTCATGTGACCTACATTTAAAATCTGCCGTGAGGCTGGATTCCCCCTCCCTCAAGAGAGAGAAAGAAAGAAAGAAGAAGAGCAAGGTAGATTAGAGATGTGCTGCTTTTGTGTTTTTGTACAACTGGGCTAGGGTTTGCATGATCTTCTTTATCTATTCTGTAGCTAATAATATCTGCACATTATGCCTTGAGCAACACTTTATTAAGGGAAAGAAGATAAAACAACATCAGTCGAAATGTAATGTCAGGGTAAATTATTTAAGAGCTATTTTTACTGTATGCAAGTGGCAAGTAGACAGTTTCAGCAGAGGATTTGAAATCAAAACCTTAAAACTCAAATTCAAGACTGTTTGATACCTGCACAAAAAATACTGTTGTACAGAATAAACCTATACAGTTTTTAATTTTTTTTTGACTAAATAAATAGGCTGCAGCTCACATTTAACAAGGACGTAATGCTGTATATCAACAAGACAGTGAGTTTAAATACTCAAGATGAGTTTTATTCTTTATATACAGTCAAACCAAAAATTATTCAAACACTAGATATGTTTTACTAGTGGGTACAGAACACTCTTGTTCATTTATGTAATTGAGGATAGCAAAATAAAGTAAACTGTGACATATTATACCCAAAAATTCTTCATAAAGTGGATTGCCAGTAAAATTAATACAAGTTTGGGACCAAAAATTTGATTTGACACTTTGACCTGACCATGTTTTGTTACATACCTTGCTATCAAAGTTAAGGCTGGAATACACTACACGACTTTTAAAATCTGAACAGATTTTTAAAGGAGAAGTCCACTTCCAGAACAACAATTTACAGATAATGTACTCACCCCCTTGTCCTCCAAGATGATCATGTTTTTCTTTCTTTAGTCGTAAAGAAATATGTTTTTTGAGGAAAACATTTCAGGATTTTTCTTCATATAATGGACTGATATGGTGCCCCAAGTTTGAACTTCCAAAATCCAGTTTAAATGCGGCTTTAAACGATCCCAAATGCGGTTGTAACCAATCCCAGCCAAGGAAAAGGGTCTTATCTAGCAAAACGATTGGTTATTTTCATAAAAATAATACAATTTATATACTTTATATGCTGTCCCTGAACTCTGTGTATTCTGGTTCATGACAGTTAGGGTATGTCAAAAAACTCAGACCGTATTTTCTCCCTCAACTTCAAAATCATCCTATATTGCTGTTTTACCCTTTTTGTTGAGGGTGTTTGATCTTCTTTGCATGTTCACTTTGCAAAGACTGGGTCGGAACTTCTGCAGCGATGTAGGATGATTTTGAAATGATTTTTGAAGTTGAGGGAGAAAATACGGTCAGAGTTTTTCGACACACCCTAACTGTCTTGACTCAGAATTCAGGGAGAGCAACATAGCAAAAAATAGCTTGTTTTGCTGCTTGATATTGCAGATTGGTGTGTCTTACCATATTATTTGAATGTATTATTTCAATTATGAACAAACTGGTTTGTAGTGCAGACCGTTTTAGCGTTTACTCCACCTTGTTATTCTTCTCGTTATTTCCTTATAGAGGGTTTGCACTTACGTCACGATTTGGTCAGTTACCCGGATGCATGGCCATATTGGAGATACTCGGATGAAAACAACAGCGTTGATTGCACGGTAATGTATTACTGAATATTGTTGTTCTGCTAATTTATGCTGTATAAACCATGGGAAAAAACGGGTGGAAGCTGCTAAATTATATAGAGAAGGGCTTAGTAAGCAGGAAAGGGTGCAATATTTTGATAAACTAAAGTTAATAGGTGGTAAAGATACGTACAAGCAGTATTAATTAAGATATCAGCCTAATATTTCACCTACCTGAATGGAAATGATAAGAACGAACATGAATGTTGTCAAGATTCTTGCTTTGGAAAACCATGCTTTAGTTTGGGCAACCACAAACGTCTTTTGTTCCTCAGACAGTTTTTTAAACTCTTCTCCTTGATTTGTTATAACTTTTGGCAGTCTGTGGTACTTCAAATGTTTTTACTCATTCTGACCGATTAGTACAGCCCAAAACATGATATTAATTGACCATTTTCAGCAGCAATAATCAGCAAAATATGCAGGTTTTGTTCTGTTCAGTGATATTGTTTACATTCAGTGCCAATTGTTGATGCGTCGTGAAAACACTCTGTAGTAACTAATGAACTGGAAGCCTCACCCATAGGCTTACTTTTGCGTTGAATAATAAGGACAATAATCAAATAAGGTCCTTTCTGATGTGTAGAAAGTTGGACAGTACGATTCATTCTAGTTAGTCAATTTATCCTAAACAGTTCTCACATTTATGGCGTTGGAAAGTGCGATTTATTCTAGTGAATCAGTTCTTTTGGACGGATTAGAAAACAAATCGAGTCTTTGCAAGCATTTTAGTGTAAATGTATCTGGTCAAGTTTGACAACTTTTTTAGACAAAGCTGTTTATTTCACCCGCCTTCAGCTAAAGTAAAATGATAAATTCTGTTACTCTCCCACATGATGTTTCAAAATCTGTGCTGTTATTTTTTCAGATAAACAACCTTAGGCAGCTTTTACCATAGAGTTCATATTGATCAGGGAATGTCAAGTATCAAAATCATTCACATCAAATATGAATAAAATAGAAAAAATGATAAAATAACCAAACACTCGTTTCACATTAAAAGAGGTGTTTTTATGAGGAAACATGGAAAATGTAATATGTGTGGCTACAGTATATGAGTGTGGTAGTGTGTCCTGTGGTTGAGAGCAGTATGTTACGGATGGTTGGTTCTCTTGTTAACGGGGTCCACATGGGCATTCCTTGGGTGAGATCAGGAGCACAGTGAAAGGTTTGGATGACTGACCCAATTAAAACTCGCTGCTGTTGACAGCGGTGGAAGTCACTTATGCATGAGATAATCCCAATGCTCATTAACAGTACTGTGTGCGAGTGTTTGTGTGTACAGTACAGAAGGTGTGTGTGTGTGTGCGCGTGAAAGCTGCAGCACGTGCGGGAGATTCACGTGGTGAGGTTGCGCTCACTAGCGGTGGGATCCAGGCTCGGCTGTTGCCTGGTTACCAGATTAAAACCAGAGCCTCCTAAACAGGATCTCTTCAAATTGTTTTGTTTCCTTTTTCATCCTTGCAACAAGAACAAAATCCTGCAAGTTTAAGAAACACATACGGCGTTCATATCAAGCGCAGTGTATGGAATGTAATTCAGAGTGACAGGTAGTAGATATCTTTAGCTTGACCTAGAAATATAGAGAATTATCAGATAGAACTGGAGAGAGTGGGATTACAAGAGTGCGGAGGGTGAAAACGGCCGGTATTACTGAGGATCTGTTATGAACAGAAGTGGCATTTGCAATCATTGATTTTTACATCCCGAGGCTTTTCTGTAGTTACAGCTTGGTTAGAATATAAAGTTTATTCATATGATTCAGTTATAAGTTTAGTAAACAATAATATATAAACAAAATATTTTCATAAGACAGCAGTATGTAAGATATACTACCAGTCAAAAGTTTTTGAACAGTAAGATTTTTAATATTTTAAAGTCTATTCTGCTCACCAACCCTGCATTTATTTGATCCAGAGTACAGCAAAAACAGTAACATTTTGAAGTATTTTTACTGTATTAATAATATATTTTATATTATTAATATATTCATTCCTGTGATTTCAAAGCTGAATTTTTAGCATAATTACTCCAGTCACATGATCCTTCAGAAATCATTCTAATATTCTGATTTGCTGTTCAAAAAAAAAATAAAATAAAATAAAATAAATATATATATATATATATATATATATACATATATATATATTATTATTATTATGTTGGAAGCTGAGTAGAATTTTTTCAGGTTTCTTTGATGAATAGAAAGTTCAAAAGAACAGCATTTATCTGAAATAGAAATCTTTTCTATTATAAATGTCTTTATCATCAGTTTTGATCAATTTAAAGTATCCATGCTACATAAAAGTATTAATTTCTATTATTTCTTTCCCAAAAAAGGATATTTTTAAAGTATAAATTTAACAAAACTTCATGCTTAAAACACGTTTATTCATATGATTCAGTTATATATTTGTAATTAATGAAGTTATACTTTCTATGCATAAAATAATAATAATTATAAAAATCAGTTTTATTTCTTGATTTTCAGTAAACAATGACATAAACAAAATATATTTATAAGCAAATTTTTGTATGAAATTACGAATGAATTTATATTTTAATATAGTAATATAATTTGAGAATAGTAATATAATTTGAGTCTTTCTTCAGTGGAATTTTTTTTATTTTTTAAGTTTATGCTTAAAACAAGTTTATTTATGTTTCAGTTTTGATTCAGTTATATGTTTCCCATTAATGAAGTTATTGTAATGAACACTTTGTTTATTTTGTTCACAGAAAATAATAACAATACTAATAATAAATAAAAATGTTAATAATCAGTATTTGTTTCTTGATTTTCAGTAAACAAATAAAATATAAACAAATTATATTTAGAAGCAAATTTTAGTAAGACAACATTTAAAAGAAAATATATATGTTAATACTTAGGAATGAATTATCTTAATTTCTAAACATTAATATCTTAATATGTGAGAATAGATTTCTTTCTTCACTGGAAAATTCTATAGTGTACTTCAACAAAATTCTATGCTTAAAACAAGTTTATTCATATGATTCAGTTATACCTTTACCATTAACAAAGTTATAAGACTTTACAGGAAAAAAAAATCTGTGTATTTCTACTGTTTTTCAGTAAAAAAAATATATATATATATATATATATATATAAACAAGATATTTACTATATTTATAAGCAAATTTGTCTTAGACAATATTACGTAAGAACTTTTTTTTTAATTAACGAATGAATGAATGAATTAATTTATTTCTTAATATCTAATAATTAATGTCTTAATATTTAAGAATAAAGGTCTTTCCTTATTGAAAATGTTTAAATGTTAAGATATTAATATTATTTAAAAACATGTTATCTTAAAAGTAAATTTATCTTGTTTAATAATAATTACAAGTTAATATTTTTGCTAGAAATGATACGACTTTGCTTTGTGTCAGCTACTTGTAAAATGTAGCCATTTAAAATATATATTACACACTACAGTGGGTGTATACATATATATATATATATATACACTACCGTTCAAAAGTTTGGGGTCAGTACATTTTTATTGTTTCTTTTTTTTTTTAAGAAATTAATACTTTTATTCACCAAGGATGTATTAAGTTAATAATTAAAAGTTTATTAAAAGTTAATAATAAATAATTTACATTGTTAAAAATATTTATATTTTGAATAAACACTGTACTTTTTAAACTTGTTATTCATGAAAGAATCCTGAAAAAAAAAAATCACAGGTTCCAAAAAATATTTGGCAGCACAACTGTTGATATTATCCAACATTGATCATTCTAATAATAAATCCGCATATTAGAATGATTTCTGAAGGATCATGTGACACTTAAGACTGGAGTAACAGCTGATAAAAATTCAGCTTTTCATCACAGGAATAAATTCTATTTTAAAGTATGTTAAAATAAAAAACATTATTTTATATTGTAAAAACATTTTGCAATATTACTGTTTTTTTTCTATATTTTTAATCAAATAAATGCAGCCTTGATGAGCATAAGAGACTTCTTTAAAGACTATTACAAGTCTTACTGACCCCAAACTTTTGAACGGTAGTGTATATATATATATATATATATATATATCACATACTGCCTGGCATGACATATAAAAACAAAGTTTTACTGAGGATGCACAAAACCATCCAGAGTTTTCAAACTATTTGACTCATATCTTTTACTTGTGCCTTGATCTGAATATATCTGAAATGTATGTGAGTCCAAAACTGGCTGACACAGTTTGGCCTGAGCCAAAACACACATCTACCTCCTCTCCTGCCTCTATTCTTCTCTTCCTCCCTCTCTCTGACCCTTCCACACCCACACGCACATCCATCATCGGCCGTGAGTTACCCGTGTGGAAAAAAAGCTCTCAGCTCCAGAGATTAACCGAAAAAGAAAAAAGCAAACAAACAAAAAAAGCTGTTTTCCCAGCCATCAAGAGATTCTCTGCACCACAGAAGAAAGTGGCTGCCACTATCATTCCTGCCAATTACCTCCGGCCCCCTCAGGCATCTCCAGTTTCCACGGTAACTCACGGCACCCACTCTAGATGGGATGCGCATCACCATGGCAACCTGAATCGAAGCCCGGTACCCTAGTGTCCGTAGCTTGTCTTCGAAGTGACAGCGCGGACTACCCTCATTACCGAAGGGCTCGTGCTGAGGCTATGAGAACCCTTTGATCACATGACCCAATTATGGCAAATATCCAGTATGTGTGACAACCACAGACAGACTAGTTTCAGCTAGCTTATTCCTGCTGTGCACACATCACTTTAAACACAGCAGTGAATTCAGACCATGACACTGCTAAGTGTCCCAATACTGCACAAAGGTTTCAATCATGTAAAGATGTCTCAATCTACACTGCCAGTCAAAAGTTTTTGAACAGTACAATTTTATTTATTTTTTCTCTATTTATCTCACCAAGCCTGCATTTATTTGATCCAAAGTACAGCAAAAACAGCAACATTTTTAAATATTTTTACTATTTAAAATAATTCTTTTCTATTTGAATATATTTTAAAAAGTAATTTAATCCTGTAATTTCAATGCTGAATTTTTGGCATCATTACTCCAGTCACATGATCCTTAAGAAGTCATTGTAATATTCTAATTTGCTGCTCAAAAACATTTATTAATATTATTTTTTCAGGTTTCTTGCTGATCTTTGGATCTTTCTATTCATCAAAGAATCCTGAAAAAATGTAATCAACTGTTTTAAATATTGATGATAATAATAATAATAATAAAATGTTTCTTGAACAGGTAATCAGCAAATTAGAATGATTTCTGAA
The DNA here is from genome assembly GCA_012976165.1 of Labeo catla. NCBI lineage: Eukaryota > Metazoa > Chordata > Actinopteri > Cypriniformes > Cyprinidae > Labeo > Labeo catla. The sequence continues at coordinate 1,912,710 of VONZ01000029.1, read as the reverse complement.
GGCTAATGTGACTGAAGCAAAGATGCTGAAAATGTAGCTTTGATCACAGGAATAAATTACGTTTTAAAATATATTTAAATAGAAAGCATTTTAAATAGTAAAATATTTCACAATATTACAGTTTTTGCTGTACAAATAAATGCAGACTTGGTGAGTAGAAGAGACATCTTTAAAAAACTTTTGACTGGTAGTGTACATTGCAATAATATTCAGTCAAAAAAATCTGATGTGAACTTCACAGCTAACTCTCTTCAAAATTTTGACTTAAAAGGCAAGTTCACAAAACTGAAGTAAAATAATAAACAAAATATGGAACTACTGCACCAAAGTATAAGAAAGTATATACAAAAGATGACAATGTCATGTTCACCTTTATAGAATATTGTTGCCATGTTTTAAAGGGCACCTATTATGCTTCCTTTTACAAGTCATAGATGTCCCCACAATGTGTCTGTGAAGTTTCAGCTCAGAATTCCCCCAGATCATTTATTATATCATTTCACGAGTTCGCCTGCCCATCCAGTTCAACCCCCCATTGCAATATTATCTAGAGGGAGAATAACAGAAATAGAGGAGGAGAAGAGGAGGTGGAGGGATGCCGGAAGAACTGAGGCTGGGACGGTGCAATGAGACTGAATTCGGTGCAATAAGTTCGGCTCCTCCCGAACCTACATTTGGAATTTCATTTTGAAAATGCATATTTGGAGTGGAAGCAGAAACACGCTGTTTTCGTGCATGTCTCTTTAAATGCAAATGAGCTGCTGCTCCCCGCCCCCTTTTCAAAAATAGAGCTGTGCCTTTACAGCTCCTGCCTCAAAAGCATCTGTTTGGTTTTAATTATCATGTCTGTTGTACTAAAACCATGCGTTTTAAGCCATATCTGCTTAAACTTCTGATACAGGGCAGAAAATGAAGTCACACAGCATGTGAGTACTAAACTTAAGTTCTCTTTCATGTCTTATTGTGCTTAAACTGTCAAAAAACACAAGTTTATGTAAAAGCACACATAAAGTTTTAAAAACACAGTCGGTTATGTCTGTGAAGGTAAACAGCTGGGAAAGAAATCGCAAAAAAGATGACGGCGCCATGGGTGGAACGTGCAGATTAAGGGACGGTAATATTATAATAAGATCCCCTTTCTACGTCAAGAGGGAAGGGGAATCTGAACGGCTTGTTTTTTACAAGCTTGCAGAGAGAGGCCTTTTTGGGTTGTCCTTTTTCACGTTTTCTATTGGTAGAAGCAAAGGGGACCCGATTGCAGCTCTTAAACATGAAAAAAAGTCAGATTTTCATGATATGTCCCCTTTAAAGTCATTAAAGTCATAGGCATTATATGGCTTTATAGGGTTCGTATGTGTTAGAAATATGCAACACTATGCTAAAACAAAGCTTCCAGCATCAGGATACTATCAAACAGTCTGCCTATAGCAACCTGCAGGGCTCAGCCTCAGGCTCCCTTGTCTCTCTCTCTCTCACACACACGGATTGGTACTCCTAGAATTACAAGGACTTTCCACAGGCACAGTTTTTATACTTGGCTAATGATATTTTCTGTCTCCTAACCGTAAACCCAAACCTTACAGAAAACCTTTTTCATTTTTAATAAAACTTTGTTAAGCATGTTTATTTAGCCTGTTGAATTACAGGGAGAGTTAGTAGTAGTGAAAATCTAACTATCTAGATACTCATACTCACAACATAGCGTGTTCTCTTCCTCCTAGTCAATTTATTTCTAGCAACAGCATATATAACACAGTTAACTGCAAATGGATACTGAGGGCACAGAGTCAGACATTTCCTGGAAGGTTACATAACTCGCTCCAATCACAGACAACCATCAGCAATCTGAGATAACAGACAGATTTTAATTTCTTTCCTTTAATCTGTATTTTAGTCATGATAGATCCACTTATAATGGCCTATCACAGTAAATAGAATTGCTGAATTGTTATAGTAATAACTCTAGAATAAGCTGCTACTAGGACCTTTATACACACACACACACAGACACACACACACACACATATATATATATATACAGCACCCTTGCAATTATGTCAGAAAATGCAACCCTTCTTTTAGAAAATTGTTGCAGTTGCAAATGTTTTGGTACTCACATGTTTTTTTTTTTTTTGTTTGCATTGGAACAACACAAAAAAACAGAAAAGAAAAGTCAAATCTAAAATCCACACAGAACCCAAAAAAAATCCACTGGACAAAATTATTGGCACTTTTAACTACATTATTTATAATAACTGTAATATTTGGTAGCCCCCCCTTTAAAAAAAATAACTGAAATCAATCGCCAAAACATCTTTGAACCTCCACCACGTTTGACTGTAGGGACTGTGTTCTTTTCTTTGAAGGCCACATTTATTTTTCTGTAAACAGTCCCATGATGAAAAAGCTCTACTTTTGTCGCATCTGTCCACAGTGAGTTCTCCCAGAAGTGTTGTGGTTTTGTCACATAAGTTTTGGCAAACTCCAATCTTGCTTTTTTATGCCTTTGTGTCAGCAGTGGTGCCCTCCTGGGTCTCCTACCATAGCATCCCTTTTCATTCAGATTTCATTCACAGTGCAAGCTGACACTGTTGTTCCCTGTGTCTGCAGATCAGCTTGAATTTGTTTGGAAGTTAATCAGGGTTCTTTATCCACCATTCGAACAATCCTTTGTTGTAATTTTTTATTAATTTTGCTCTTCCGTCCAGGGAGTTTAGCTACAGAGCCATGGGCTGTAAACCTCTTGATGATATTGCGCACAGTGGACACAGGAATATTAAGATCTCTAGAGATGGAATTGTAGCCTTGAGATTGTCCATGTTTTTCCACAATGTTTTCTCCCAAATCCACAGACAACTCTTCACACTTTTTTCTTTTCTCCATGCTCAGTGTGACACACAACACAAAGGTTGAGTCAACTTTTCTCCACTTTAACTGGTTGCAAGTGTGATTACTGTATTGCCCACACCTGTTACTTGTCACAGGTGTGTCTAAATATAAATTAAAGAAGGATCACATGCTTGAAAAGCAATTATATCTCACAATTTTGACAAGGTGCAAATAATTTTGTCCAGTCCATTTTTGAGTTCTGTGTGAAATTTTATCGTTTGACTTTTCTTCTCTGTTTTTTTGTGTTGTTGCAGTGCAAACAAAAACAATAAGAAAGTACCAAAACGTTTGCAACTGGAACAGTTTTCTGAGAGAAGTGTTGCATTTTCTGATGGAATTGCAAGGGTGCCGATATTTTTAGCCATGAATTTATATAGTATATATATATATATATATATACACTGTATTTATTGGCAAAAAATATAATAAATTCTTTTGTAGTCCATTAACTGCCCTACAATATGAATGTATAAACGTGTCTGCTTGATCAAGATGTAAAGGTGAGAGTTCACAAAACATCATTCGAATTCATGTTAGCTCATCTGAAGGAAGTTCCCTGCTGTACAAAGAAACGTTGAGAGAAGCGGAAGAGCAAAGAGAGTGTATAGCTATTTTTGATCACATGATGAAATATTCACTGAGCTCCTCATGATGAAACAGCTTTCATATTTCCTCTCTTCTTCTCCCACATGCATCTTCTGCAGCTTCTCTTCTGCCTTTAAAAAATATGGTTCTGTCTCAAGGTTTCAATCTGTCACTCACGTGCCCATAAAAACAACTTAATTACAAAGGAAGTGGGGCAAATGCCATTATTACCACACAAACAAATGTACACACAAACACATACACATGCTTTAAGAAACATCTGGTGGAAAGTGCATTGTAATTAGAAACTGATTGCAGAGCATTCTGTGTGTTTTTGTGACTGTTGTTGTCTCTGTATATGTTCAGGGATCAGCATTCATTTGATTGGGGGCGAAGGCAAAGCAATTTATCACGCGCTGACCTCTTCCATCACACGGACCGATATCATTTGCCATGTAAGTGGGCGGATGAAAGGGTCAATGTCCAGAGATCCTCACGGAGGAATCATTTCAGAAAACGCCCTATAGATTTCACAGACACACTCCATGCACTAGCCACAATTAGATTCTGTGTGTGTCAAAATAGACAATGTTAGGAAACTACTTAGAAACAAAGGCTTGCTTGAATCTCAAAATCGGAAATGGCACTGCTACACGATGAGAGCATGAGAACCATTTAGGAAACAATTCACTAGAATAAATCTGACTTTCTAATGCTACATATGTGAGTAACAACCGTTCAGAACAAACTGATTCACAAGAATAAATCAGATGTTTAAATGCTACATAATGCGAGTGAGAACAGTTTATGATAAATTGATTCTCTAGAACGAATCAGACTTTCTACTGGTACATATGTAAGAGAGAACCGTTTAGAAAGAAAAGGTTCACTAAAATGATTCTCACTTTTTTAATGCTACTTATGTGGGAGATATCCGTTTAGGATGAACTGATTCATTAGAATAATTCAGACATTCTACAGCTACATAATGAAAGACTGAGAACCATTTAGGATTAAACAATTCACTAGAATAAATCAGAGATTTTAATGTTACACATGTGAGAACCATTTAGAAAAAAAAGATTCACTAGAATGACTCAATTTAATGCTATGCATATGAGTGATTAATGTTTAGGATGAACCAATTCATTAGAATTCAAAATAAATCATTCCACCGCTACATGAGAGAGTGAGAATCATTTGGGACAAACCACTTCACTAGAATGACCCACTTCACTTTCTAATGCTACATATGTGAGTGACAACTGTTTAGGATCAACTTATTCACTAGAATAAATCAGATGCACTGTAAAACACAGCAAAAAAAATAATTTGTTGAGGCAGCTTAAAATCATTTGTTACCCTGCTGCCTTAAAATTTTAAGTTCAGTCAACTCAAATACATTTAGTCAACTTGAAATGTTAAATTGTACTAAGTGACAACTTAGATATTTGAGTTGACATAGCAAAAAATTTGGTTTGTTAAACTTAAAATCTGGGTAAGTAACCCAGCTGCCTTAAAATGTTAAGTTGAATCAACTCAGATATCTAAGTTGTCACTTACATCAGACTTTCTAATGCAACATGTGAGAAGGAATCATTTCGGACAAGCTGATTCACTAGAATGAATCAGGCTTTATAATGCAACATGTGAGAAGGAATCATTTCGGACGAACCGATTCACTAGAACGAATCAGACTTTCTAAAGCTACATATGTGAGAGAGAACTGTTAGGAAGGAAAGATTCACTAGAATGAATCTTATTTTTTGTTGTTACATATATGAGAGATATACGTTTGGGGGTGATTCAATTCATTAATGAATCAGGCATTCCACCGCTACATGATGAGAAAGTGAGAACCATTTAGGACGAACCAATTCACTAGAATAAATCAGACTTTCTAATACATCATGTGAGAAGGAATAATTTCGGACAAACTGATTCACTAGAATGAATCAGTTTATAATGCAACATGTGAGAATGAATCATTTCGGACGAACCTATTAACTAAAACAAATCAGACTTTCTAATGCTACATATGTAAGAAAGAACCGTTTAGGAATAAAAGATTCACTAGAATGAATCTTATTTTTTAATGTTACATATTTAAGAGATATATGTTTGGGGCCGATTCAATTCATTAATGGATCAGGCATTCCACCGCTACATGATGAGAGAGTGAGAACCATTTAGGATGAACCAATTCACTAGAATAAATCAGACTTTCTAATACATGTGAGAAGGAATCATTTTGGACAAACTGATTCACTAGAATGAATCACACTTTATAATGCAACATGTGAGAAGGAATCATTTAGGACAAACCGATTCACTAGAACAAATCAGACTTTCTAATGCTACATATGTGAGAGAGAACTGTTAGGAAGGAAAGATTTACTAGAATGAATATTTTTTAATGTTACATATATGAGAGATATATGTTTGGGGCCGATTCAAGTCATTAATGAATCAGGCATTCCACCGTTACATGATGAGAGACTGAGAACCATTTCAGATGAACCGATTCACTAGAATGAGTCAGACTTTATAATGCAACATGTGAGAAGGAATCATTTCGGACGAACCGATTCACTAGAACAAATCAGACTTTCTAATGCTACGTCTGTAAGAAAGAACCATTTAGGAATGAAAGATTCACTAGAATGAATCTTACTTTTTAATTCTACATATTTGGGAGATATCTGTTTGGGACTGATTCGATTCAGTAATGAATCGCGCATTCCACCGCTACATGATGAAAGAGTGAGAACCATTTAGGACGAATCGATTCACTAGAATAAATCAGACTTTATAAAGCAACGTGAGAAAGAATCAGTTAGCACAAAGCGATTTACTAGAATAATGAAAGAACAAGAATGGATTCACTAGAATGTTTCAGACTTTCTAGCATTACATAGACCAATGTGAGAGAAAACAGTTTAGGATGAACTGATTCCCTACAATGAATCAGACTTTCTACTGCTACATATGAGCACACAAGTTCATCAGACATACACGCCGACGGTTCGGTTCAGTCGGAGGCAGTTGTTTGTGAAGAGAGCGGGCGGCTTTTGTGTCAAACTAAAGCATGTGAGGGGTGGAAAAGAACATAACGATGAGCTGAGACGAAGAGGAGGAGGAGGTGTGTGAAGAATTGGTGGGATGTTTATTGTTTTTGAGCGTTCTAGGCAGTGAAAAGACCCTGATGGCTGTGGTGAAAGCACAGTGACGGCGTGCGTGTGGGTTCATCTGTGTTTGTGAGTGACAGCTGAGGGACGGAAGAATCACAGACTTACATAACCTTGTTAGCGTGTAAATGACTTGGCATTACGCCTCAGACAAAAATGTCATCTTAGGGATGAGAGGTTTTATTCCAGGGAACCACCAGACTATTATCACTCATACAGCAGTCGAAATACCCGGCCGTTGCAATCCAAAGCCAAACACAGAAGTAGTTACGTGATTCCCTCCAGCCATGTGTGTTCTTAGAAACAGCTTGCTGCTTCCACTTAGCAGACTAAAAGTTTATCTTGTTACTCAAAATTCGTTATGCACAAGTCTTATGGCTAGTAGATTTACAGCAAAAAAACCAAACCCTTTTTGTATTGTCTTCATGTAAAACAAAATGAATTTACCTGAGAAGAAATATGTATAAGATATTTATGGAAACAGTTTCTGCTGCTGAATAAAAAATGTAAAAAGGTAATTGCAATTTTTTCACATTTCTGCCTTTTTTTCAGAATTGCATGATACAAACTCGCAATTCAGATTTTTTCACCAGAATTGTGAGATACAAACTTGCAATTCTGAGAATTTTCTGACCTTTTTTCTCAGAATTGCATAATATAAACTCGCAATTGCGATAAAAACTTCAGATTTAAGAGATTTAAACTCGAAATTCTTAAAAATAAAGTCGCAATTCTGAGAAAAAAATTCTGAATTACGAGATATAAACTCACAGTCTCGCAGTTGTGACTTTTCTCAGAATTGCGAGTTGCAGTTCTGACTTAATTTATCGGAATTGCGATATAACTCACAATTCCAAAAAGTCAGAATTGTGAGGTATAAACTCGGAATTGCAAGAAAAAAAGAATTACGAGATACAAACTCGCATTTGCAAGGAAAAAAGTCAGAATTGCGAGTTTTTATTTTGCAACTTTTTCTAGCAATTTTGATATATCTCACAATTCTAAGAAAAAAGTCAGAATTGCGAGGTATAAACTTGGAATTCCACAAAAAAAGAATTGCGATATACAAACTCACATTTGCGAGGAAAAAAGTCAGAACTGCACATTTCTGACTTTATTTCTCGCAATTATGATATATCTCACAATTCTAAGGAAAAAGTCAGAATTGCAAGGTATAAACACGGAATTGCAAGAACATTTTTTTTTTTTGTGAGTTTTTATCTCACAGTTCTGACTCAGGATAGTACTGGGAGGAGAGAGGGGAGCAGGATCGGCAAAGGACCCCAAGGCGGGATTTGAACTCAGGTCACTGTGAGCGCAGTTGTGTTATATGTCATTGCACTAACCACAAAGCTATGGGTACTGACTTTAGCTTGCATTTCTGACTTTATTTCTTGCAATTGCCATATATCTCACAAATCTAACTGTGAGATATAAACTTGGAATTGCGAATAAAAAGAATTGTGAGATACAAACTCGCATTTGCGAGGAAAAAAGGTTAGAATTGCATGTTTTTATCTCACAATTCTGACTTTATTTTTTGCAATTGTGATATATCTCACAATTCCAAGAAAAAAGTCAGAATTGCAAGGTATAAACTCGTAATTGCAAGAAAAAAGAATTGCAAGATACAAACTCGCATTTGCGAGGAAAAAAGGTCTTGTTTTTATCTCACAAAGGTAATGTTTTTATCTCACAATTCTGACTTTATTTCTTGCAATTGTGATATATCTCACAATTCCAAGAAAAAAAGTCAGAATTGCAAGGTATAAACTCGTAATTGCATAACGGAAACAAACTTGCATTTGCGAGGAAAAAAGTCAGAAACTTGCAAATAAAACTTGCAATTCTGATTTTATTTCTCGCAATTGCGATATATATCACACTTCTACGAAAAAAAAAAGTATAAACTCAAAATTGCAAGAAAAGTTCTGAATTCTGACTTTATAACTTGCAATTGTGAGTTTATAACTCACAAGTCTGAGAAAACCGTCAGAATTGTGAGTTTGTATTACGCAATTCTCCGAAAAAGTCAGAATTGCGAGATGTAAACTGTGAGAAAAAGTCTTCCATATATGCTTCCATAAATATTAATATTTATTTATAGAGATTATTTTGTAAAATTTCAGTTAGATTTATTGCATGCATTGGCAATCAACCTTTTCTTGGTTTAAGCCTAAATGTGACTAAATGGAGTGAGGTTTAAGTGTTATTATATTAGGCAATTTAAAGTAAATGTATCTTGTTTTAAAAATGCTTTAAAACTGAAAGAAAAAAAATACAAAAATAGTAATTTATTTTTGTATTTTTGTCATATTGTCCACACAATGTTTACAAGTAAATAGACCAAAATACTCATTTACTTTACTTTGTCAGTAACAAATAAATAAATAAATGTAATCTGTTTTCATACCTCACTGGCAAATTATTTTATGGGCTGAAGTGTAAATGTTGCTTGAAGTGTTAAATCTAAATGTTTTACTTGCCTACAGTGTACTCTGAAAATTTAGGCCAATGTTTCTGTTGAAGCCGGTGTATGTGAATTATTTTTATGCTGTCATCCAATGCTGATGAAATGCCCTGTTGTTCTGGTGTAAACGAAATTGTGAATCTTGCATGCACATCTGTCTTTCTCGTTCACACACACACACACACACACATAACTTTATGTTCCACACATTCACATACCCCCCCACACACACCAGTTCAAATCAGCTCTCAAAGTTTGGAGAGGGTGAGCCACACGAAACGGTTCCCATAGCAACAGTCTCTCCATGCAACTCTCTTTGCAGGCAGTAGTTTTAGATTTGAAAATGTACCCTAATGATACAAATTACTAGCACAGCCGTCCTTCTTTCCTGTCTGAGAAAAGATAAGAGGACGAGAGCGAAGGAAAAGGGTGCACTACTTAAAATATAAAAGATTCATTATTTAAAGCTTGATATCTCACTGTTTCTGAAGTACTTTATACTGGAAACACAGACAGATAGAGGATGAGATGGGTCTGTGTGTGTGAATCCAGGCTTGGACGGTGTTGCAGAGAGCAGCCTAACTGCCACCAATTACATTCTCCCCAAGGGGCTCTACTAATTAGCGATGATGAGGCCTCCAAATTGATCTGTCACAAGCAAATGCATCCATTATTTATGCATGGCAGCATTCACTTAACACTTTAATTGTGTGAGTGCGTTTAGGTGCATGTAGGGGCTGGTGTGAGTGTGTGTGTGTGTTTAGGTTGTTTAGACTGCATGCTTGTGAGTGTGTGTTATCCAGTCTATTAGTCCCAAATTCACTCCTTTAATTCCTTTAATGATTTTAAACACTTCTCCCTTTTTAAAAATGAGACTGACGTGGAAGAGAATAAACTATTGAATAAAGCTGTTGAACGAAGGTCTTACGGATTTGGAACATGATGGTGAGTAAATGACAGAATTTATATTTTTAGGTGAACTGTCTCTTTAACTAGCAAGTACCGTTGTTATATCTCATCTAGAATTAGTTTAAATACCTCTCAAACTTCTCAGAGGCCAAAGTACAGGCAAACTTACTAGCAGAACTCCTAGTTTTAGCCTGCAGTGATGGCAACAGAACAACTCCGTCCCTCATTTGCCTGATCCCCTCTGTCCAGCCTGTCCAGAAAGACAGCATTACAGGGCAGATTAAGACCTTCAATTTTCGGAGGAATGCTCTTGGGAAAAGCGGCCAGAGGTCTATTACAGTAAGAGGGGGAAGGAGTGCAGCCTGTGGCGTTACATCACTGATCCTGGGGGATATTTTAATCAGCATGGACACGAGGCGGACCGGGCACTGGTTTCAGACCTACCGCGTGTCAGTCAGACTCTGTCACCCCACAGTCCTGGGGAAGAGCTGCAGATTATAGTCAAGGTCAGGACGGAGCAAACATATGTCCTGAGTAAGGCATGACAAGAAAGGAGGTCGGAGAAATTATTGCATGCTGGGTTTTGACTTTTAGGATTGTATTTGTGTCCATGTGTGAACACACTTTGCTTGCTTAGATTTATCTCTGGTTCAGGTGTAGTCTACATTTTTTTTTTAGGTCACTGTATAGTCCTGTCAGAAAGGCTCAATTACCCCTTCATCAACACCAAATCTGTAGCATTATAAATAACATTACTAAAAAGGCCTTAAAGTATGGTGGTCCAGTAGTGTACAACACAACGAAATCATGACAACACAACACATACGACTAATTTTGTTGTGTTGTGCTAATTTCAGTGTGTTGCAATTTGTTTCCACTGTGTTGAGGCTTGTTTCCATTGTGTTGTGCTAGTTTTGTGTTGCGGCTTGTTTTCATTGTGTTGTGGCTTGTTTTCGCTGTGTTGCGACTTGTTTCTGTTGTGTTGCAGCTTATTTCAACTGTGTTGTACTAATTTTGTTGTGTTGCGACTTGTTTCCGTTTTATTGCGGCTTGTTTCCATTGTGTTGTGCTAATTCCGTTGTGTTAAGGCTTGTTTCCGTTGTGTTTCGCTAATTTTGTTGTGTTGCGACTTGTTTTCCTTGTGTGGCAGCTTGTTTCCGTTGTGTTGTGCTAATTTCATTCGTTGCAACTTGTTTTCCTTGTGTGGCAGCTTGTTTCCGTTGTGTTGTGCTAATTTCATTGTGTTGCAACTTGTTTCCTTTGTGGCGGCTTGTTTCCGTTGTGTTGTGCTAATTCCACTGTGTTGTGGCTTGTTTCTATTGTGTTGTGCTAATTTCGTTGTGTTGTGACTTGTTTCCATTGTGTTGCGTGTATTGTGCTAGTTTTGTGTTGCGTTAAATTTGTTGTGTTTGCTTGTTTCCGATGTGTTGTGCTAATTTTGTTGTGTTGAGGCTTGTTTCCACTGTGTTGTGGCTTGTTGCTATTGTGTTGCACTAATTTTGTTGTGTTGTGACTTGTTTCCGCTGTGTTGCGTGTGTTGTGCTAGTTTTGTTGTGTTTTGTGTTTGTTTCCATTGCGTTGTGCTAATTTCATTTTGTTGCAACCTGTTTCCCTTGTGTGGCAGCTTGTTTCCGTTGTGTTGTGCTAATTTCTTGTCTTGTGCTAAATTTTGTTGTGTTGCGTGCTTGTTTCCGTTATGTTGCACTAATTTCATTGTGTTGTGGCTTGTTTCTGTTGTGTTGCCCTAATTTTGTTGTGTTGCGTGCTGGTTTTCATTGCATTTTGCTAATTTCTTGTGTTGCAGCATGTTTCCGTTGTTTTGCGACTTGTTTCTGTTGTGTTGTGTGCTAATTTCGTTGTGCTGAGGCTTGTTTCCGCTGTGTTGTGTGCTTGTTTCTGTCGTGTTGTGCTAATTTCTTGTGTTGTGTCTTGCTTCCATTGTTTTGCACTTGTTTCCATTGTGTTGTGCTAATTTTGTTGTGTTGAGGCTTGTTTCCACTGTGTTGCATGCTTGTTTCCGTCGTGTTGTGCTAATTTCTTGTGTTGCGCTAAATTTGTTGTGTTGTGTGCTTGTTTCCATTGTGTTGCATGTATTGTGCTAATTTCATTGTGTTGAGGCTTGTTTTCCATTGTGTTGTGCTAATTTTGTTGTGTTGAAGCTTGTTTCCATTGTGTTGTGCATTACTGAGCCACCATATTAAAGGGATAGTTCACCTAAAAAGGAAAAGTCTTTCATTTATTACTCACCCTCATGACGCAAATTAAGATATTTTTGATGAAATACAAGAGCTCTCTGATCGTCCATTGACAGCAACTGAAACGGTATTAAGAGTATTGCTAAAATAGTCTATCAGTGATAAAAAATAGACATCAGTGGTTCAACCATAATGTTATGAAGCTTCACAAATACTTTATGAGTACCACGAAAGACAAGAAATTGTTGAATAAAGTCGTTGTTTTTGTTTTCTTTGCACACCAAAAAATGTTCATAGCTTCATAACATTACGGTTGAGCCACTGATGTCACATGAACTATTTTAACAATGTACTTACTACATTTCTGAGTCTTGAACGTGCTGTCTATGTAGGGTTAAAAAGCTCTGGGATTTCATCAGAAATATCTTAATTTGTGTTCTAAAGATGAATGAAGATTCTACAGGTTTGGAACAACATGAGAGTGAGTAATTACTGACAAAATTTTCATTGTTGGGTGAACTATTCCTTTTAATGCTGTGGTTGAAAAACAGACTCACCAATCAACAAGACATATTGTCTGAGCAGTTCTCATCAAACCAGCACAAACATGATACTGAAATGAATTATATACAGCTCACTTTATTCTGCATCCTTTTGCTTTTGCAAAGGCAGTGTCTGCTAGAAAAAAGGTCAGTGTTTAATAAAAACTGTATATTGTAATATGTACATATGGCCATACAGCAGAGCACTTTCACAAAGGTGCAATCCAGGATAAAAACTCTATAGCCATAAAACATTTGTCAAACCCAGGGTCTGCTGTTTGCGTGTATATATGTGTGTGTATGAACTGTGATTGGGTTTTAAAGGCTTTTATACTCTTGATGGTTGCTAGCAGATTTTAATCACACACTGAAGAGGAGAGAGAACGAGAGAAACGGCGAGGGAGGGAAGAATCAGGACTGCGGAAACATCAGATAATCTCCTGTGCATCTCACACACACACACACACACACACACACACACAAACTGAGTGACCATAACCTCTCCTAGCAAAGATCATACAGCACGGTCTCATCAGCACAGTGTCCGTGATGACCTGAACTGGAACAGTATTATAGAGGCAGTCATTTCTAATGTTTTTTATAATCTCAAAACAGCCATATGTATCAATACTGTAGTTAAACACAGCATATACGATCAATATTACAGTAACAGGATTTTTGGAATCTTAAGATGAATCACTGATCAGTGCTGCATTTTCTAAAAGGCATTAATACATATTTCAAGGTGACCTTGGTGATTTGGCTGGCAAATAGCTGCTAAGATCTCTGCAGCAGAGTAAAGACTAATATAGGAGACTTAACATTATGTTAGGTGATTCAATCACTTTGCATTCATTATACTATAAGTGCTAAATTCTGAAGGTCCGCTAGCATTCTAGTAAATTCTGTGATGTGTCTGGGAGGGGGAGCTGGTCGGTGAGCTGGGCTTTCATTAGTGAAACTCTGCATAGATGTTTGCCATTCTGCCTTGAGAGCTTATTAGGGGGTTTTACTCCTGAACAGATTAGATTTCCTGCGCTGTAGGAGAGTGGAAACGTACAGACTGTACAAACAAGATGCAAAAACCATGGGCAGATGTGCTCTCTGCTGCAATCTAACAGATGCAAATCCATCGTATTATTTGTGCATGTATGCATGTGTGTGTGTTTGAGAGATTTTGAAGGTGTGTCCATATTTCTGGGTTGATTTTGTAGTTCCAGATGTTGATGTATAGAAGTAACACATAGAGACTGCAGATTAACAGATAAACATATTATAAAATGCAACATAAAATGATATAAAGCTCCTAATCCAATCTACACTAAATTAACATATCTAACAATCATACCTATCTATCTATCTATTATGTAAAGGTTCAGAACAGACAGTCCATAGTCATTTATTTTGGATCTAAGGATGAGCTCCACTGTAAAAAATAACACAATTTGTTGAGTCAGCTTAAAATAATTTGTTACCCTGCTGCCTTAAAAATTTGAAGTTCAGTCAACTAAAATAAGTCTAGTCAACTTGAAATGTTAAGTTGTACTAAGTAACAACTTAGATATTTGTGTTTGCTAAACTTAACAGATGGGTAAGTAACCCAGCTTCCTTAATTTTAAGTTGATTCAACTCAAATATCTAAGTTGTCACTTAGTATAATTTAACATTTCAAGTTGAATAAACTTTTTTTGAGTTGACTGAACTTAAAATTTTAAGGCAGCCAGGTTACAAATTATTTTAAGTTGACGCAACAAATTGTTTTTTACAGTGTACCTCAATGACATCATGTCTTCTCAATTCCACAGACCTCTGTCCCACTAACCTGTGCTTTCCTGTGCTTCTCAGTTAACAAGGTGACGCCGTAATGGTCTTCAGGGGCATCCTTTCATTTCTGGCTTTTATACAGTATTTAAAGAAATATCCTATTACATGCACTCTGTAAAATAAAAAAAAATACATACATAAATAAATAAGAATTTAAGATATTATGATTATTTCAATCATAATATTTGACATTTTTATATTTTATTTATTTATTTTAATCTAAAGAAATTGTTAAAATATACAGTAGTAAATTTAATTTAATGTGATGCAACATGCAAGGACTTCCCAGGAATTTTTTTTTACTGTCTTTAACGTTAAATTGAAAACAAATTGCTTCCAAAAAACTTAAACTTACAGTACTTTAGGTTAAAAATGGGGACATTAAAACTAATAAAATAACACACCATTAATAAGTTTTATACTGCAACACTTCACATTGATTTTCTGTTAAAATGACTAAAAAAAATTCATTTTGGAGTTAGATTTTAGTATTGACACTAAAGTTTTCCCCTGTTGCAAATGATTAAATATGTGAAATGAAAATGACACCTCGAAATGAAAATTCTGTCATTAATTACTCACCCTCATGTCGTTTCAAACCTGTAATAGATATTTTTGAACACGTCAGAATCCCGGTTCCTGCGTTAGGACCAGAAAGGATTTCATCAACTTATGTTATGAACATGAATGAAGGTCTAACGTGTTTAGAACGACAAGATGGAGAGTAATTAATGACAGAATTTTCTATTCTAATTTCTAATTTTCAGAATTTGGCTAAACTAACCCTGTTAACATGCTATTGACACATCTCGCTTTTTCTCTCTCCCTTTCACCTGGGGTCTACTAGCAAGGAATCAGGGATTTTGGATGCATCTCCCGGACTCACTGCATCCTCCCTGTGGATGGAAGCCTCCCATTGGCTATGCAGTCCGTGCGCATGCAAGCCCAGGCTTCCTTCTCCTTCTTGAGTCGTCTGTGACCTGAATGCAATTGGATTCTTTAGGGGGAGACTGTGGAGCCCCTCTGCCTTCCATTCAACTCTGAATCTCATTCATAAGAAGCAGCACCACTGACAGAAGCAGAACTACACAGGGGAGGGGGGAATCGCCCCAGCTCTCTCTCTGCTGCAAAACACCAGCAAAACATCAATGAGAGCGCAGAGAGCATACCAAACCCAAGCGTGCACCTGCATACTAAGTAGGGGATGAAAGAGAAAGCACAGATAATGGAGTCTCTCTCATCATACAGATAAGTGAGGAAGCATTTGGATGGTATTTTAGGGCATATTGAGGGTGCTCAGACACACTGACACACACAGAGAGTGCAGTGGATAACAGCTCTTGAGCGTAATTCATGCTTTGGCATGCTCATGGATATTTCAGCAGGGTGAAGCTTCTTTGGTTTCTCTCTTGCTCACAGCTGCAGGGTGTATATGAATGTGGACGCAGGCTAAAGCGGTCTGGCTTGTTGTGATGCACATCATGTATGGCAGGGCATGATTGACAACACTTTTCCTGTCAGGTACAATCAAGTGTTCATCTAAAACATATTTTGAAATATCAATAAAACATATTTTGAAAATGTAAATGTATGTTATTGTTAACTAACACTACTACAAAATCTACTGAAATAAAACTGAATATATATATATATATATATATCTTTTTTAAGCCATCTCAGGTATTTTCATAATGGTTAAGTATATTTGTAAGCCATTGCTAATCGACATACAGTGTAGAATATATTGTCTGCCTCATTCTATAAGAAGCCTCATCAGATCACAAAAAGAAGTTATTTCAAACATAATTGATGCTGTGAAGTAAAAAGTTATAATTTTCTCTTTTGTTGGACAGCAAGTTTTGAAAGGTTTATCATTGCATTTCATTAGAAGGGAAGATTCTCTGCAAGTGTTGCTTTTTCAGATATAAACGGGGAGGGGTTTCCTCATCTCAGCACGTGAAATCACGGGCGTACACACAGCAAACTTCAAAAGAAATAAAACAAGGAAATTATTTAAATGCAAAACCAAAAAAACGCAATTCACAAGTGCGTTTTTAACCGTGGATGTCGTACCGAACGGTTCGATATTATATTGAGTATTGTGACATCCCAAATATATATATATATATTTCGAATATCTCCCAGTGTTCCCAATCCAGTCCATTTGCATGTGCAATAGGCTAATATACTCTCAAAATATTATAACAAAATATTTAGACTTTATTCTCGTAATTTTGACTATTCTTGTAATTTCAACTTTATTCTCAAAATATTTTGACTTCATTCTCATAATTTCAACTTTATTCTCGAAATATTTGACTTTATTCTCGTAGTATTTCGACTTTATTCTCATAGTATTTCGACTTTGTTCTTGAAATATTTGACTTTATTCTCATAGTATTTTGACTTTAATCTCACAATTTTGACTATTCTCGTAATTCCAATTTAATTCTCAAAATATTTAGACTTTATTCTCGTTGTACTTCGACTTTATTCTCGACTTTATTCACGAAATATTTAGACTTTATTCTCATAATTTCGACTATTCTTGTAATTTCAACTTTATTCTCAAAATATTTTGACTATATTCTCGTAGTATTTTGACTTTATTCTTGTAGTATTTCGACTTTATTCTTCAAATATTTTGACTTTATTCTCATAATTTCAACTTTATTCTCGTAATTTCAACTTTATTCTTGTAATTTCAACTTTATTCTCGACTTTATTCACAAAATATTTTGATTATGTTCTCGTAATTTCGACTATTCTTGTAATTTCAACTGTATTGTCAAAATTTTTGGATTTTATTCTAATAGTATTTAGACTTTATTCTCGTAGTATTTCAACTTTATTCTCGTAATTTCGACTTTATTTTTGAAATATTTTGACTTTATTCTCGTAATTTCAACTTTATTCTTGTAATTTCAACTTTATTCTCGAAATATTTGACTTTATTCTCATAGTATTTCGACTTTAATCTTGTAATTTTGATTCAATTCTCGTAATTCCAATTTATTTCTTGAAATATTTCACCTTTATTCTCGTACTTCGACTTATTTCTCGAAATATTTCAACTTTATTCTCATAGTATTTCGACTTTTTTCTCGTAGTATTTTGACTTTATTCTAGAAATATTACGACTTTAATCTCATAATCATAATCATTTGTTTTTAACCCTTTTTAACATGGCACTAAAATGCCATTGTAAAATATACATATATATATATACACACACTCACACATATATATATAAAAAGACTTATTAAAGATATGAACATTGTTAAAATATGGCATTTTTTATGGAATATTTAATGGCACTAAAATGCCATTGTAAAATATACATATATATGTACACCCACACATATATATATGTGTGTGGAACATACACTGAAATCAGTTAAAATGTTTTACTAATAATTTATTTCAAATCATGTAATTCAAACTGATGGACATTTTAAATGCAAAAATACTTTTTTAGAGTGAAATTATATATCAAAGCGTAAATATTTGAAATAAAATACAATATTTTAATAAAAATGCTATGTAATAAAATAATAATCTATCTATCTATCTTATCTATCTAGATAGATAGATAATTTTATTATTACATAGCGTTTTTATTTTCCACTTGTTTACTTTTTAATTTACTGTTTAATTTATTTACTAACATAGATCTAGTTTTGAGCTGCCATCAATGGAGAAAGATGCTTTTTGTAGCCACTAGCCAGATGGTGTAATTACGCCATTTACCAGCAGGGTCTAACTGGACCATACTAACCATCCTTGACTTTTTGGCAGAAACTATGGTTACCATGGTAAATCTTAGTAAGGGGTACAAATCTGTTTTATATTAGAGGTACTGAGCCGGTGGCCAAGCATGCAATATGTCTTTGTAATCACTGTATTACTAGTCCATATAATGTGGGTAAACAAACGTGTTTAAATGTGCAGAAGCTTGGGTATGTAGGGCATTACATTAAACACGCATGTGTGGAGAAGCATAAAGACACGTGTTTCTCTCACTGAGCGCATGTATATCCCCCTTCTCTCCCACCCTGCACCTTCTTCATGGATTTCAGACAACATTACATGCATGTCAGTGCAGAATGAAGGATGAAAAATGACATAGCTTTGAGGGTGGCTGGCCTGGGCTGCCAAACTAAACATGCACAGGACAGAAACTCTGTATTCAACTAGAAGCAGAGAGACAATTGTGGTGACTGTCAGGGATTCTGCAGCTGTAGCTGCTGCTGTGCCGGTCCATTAGAGTGGGGAGAGTTCCCGTCTTTCCCTAACACAGATTTCTGAGCCCCACAGGTGATGCTGTACATACATAAACTACTGCGCAGTTTATTGGAGTGATGCAGCTCAACACTGGCCCCTATGGGCTGATAGCACCATATAGCACCATATATTCCCATTTGTTTTCCATACACTCTCCCTCAATAAAACTGTTTTTACCATATGTGATCCTGGATCACAAAACCAGTCATAAGTTGCACAGGTATATTTGTAGCAATAGCAAACAATACATTATATGGGTCAAAATGATCTTTTTTATTTATTTATGCCAAAAATCATTAGTATATTAAGTAAAGATCATGTTCCATTAAGATATTTAGTAAATTTCTTACTGTAAATATATAAACTTAATTTTTGATTAGTAATATGCATTGCTAAGAACTTCATCTGGACAACTTTAAAGGTGATTTTCTCAATATTTAGATTTTACACCCTCAGATTCCAGATTTTCAAATAGTTGTATCTGGACCAAATATTGTCTCATCCTAACAAACATCAATGGAAAATGTATTTATTTGGCTTTTAGATGATGTATAAATCTCAATTTCAAAACATTGACCCTTATGACTGGTTTTGTGGTCCAAAGTCACATATATGTTTAAGTGTGTGTGTACATTAAACTATATATTCTCTCTAAAATAACAAAACATATTGAGTTAAATGTGCCCTAAGTGATTTTTCCACTACTTGTAGAAAAATATTAAGATGAAAAAATAATGATTGCTTCCAAACAGGTTTCCTGAACAGTCTCTCACCTTTAGAATATAGTCACGCAGGGATTTGAAGGGAACTACCTTTAAGTTTTCTGACTGGCTATCATGTAATAACTGCTGTCATATTGTCTTTTATTGAATTGACGGCTGTCACAGAATTTGCGTGATTTACTAGGACAACTATTACAGAAATATCGCTCAGGCAGTAATTAAGAGAATAGCTTGCAGCAGCTTTATTTGGGCTGCTTAGAGTAAAGCAATAATTTTTGTCTTATACTGACACCTTCTGGTTATATATTAAATTGGATGACTATAGAATGCTCTTGTTTATCTTCTATTATCCAGCGTCTCTGACAGCAACTCCATTCTCTGTATTCAATAGCCTACATTTTTAACTGTTCATGTAACTGCATTAAACATCTCAAGCTGATGATGATGATTTTTTTTTCTTTCTTTTTTTTTTTTTTTAAAGAAATCATTTATTTTGTTTACCATGTGAATGGCAGGCATGTGTTGAGCCGAAAGAAGACAACTTCCAGAGGTTTTTGTAAATATCGGAAAGTAGCTAAGGTAAACTATATCGCTATATCAAAATATATCATAAAATTCTTTATTATGACTACGACTTTTCTAAGAAGGTTACTACTGGTCTGAACAAAACACTTTTTGTTCTTGACTTCTTCCAAGTAATTCACATGACTTGGAACGAGGAAGCCTAATTATTCACCTGTGGAGAAACACACTTTCTCACCCCATCCTGTTGTTTTGTAATAGTCGAAGTGCCTCAGTATGTTGCCCCGGGTAAGCTGTGCTCGTACCTGTTGCGTAATATCTGTTCAAAACAAAAATATATGACACTATAACCTACGTACTGTACATATAGTCTCAGTTACGGTCAACAAAAAAAATCAATGACGCTCATTCAAATGTACTATCTTACAGTTGGCGCATTTATGTGCGCAGAAACAGTTTCAGGTAAACCTGTATACACATAAATCCGTTCCAGTGTTGATAGTAAATTGCATAAACCATTCCAAACCACGTCTTTAGAGCTTTCCGTACAACCTCACCTTTCTCTCAAGCTCGCTGGCGCCCTCTTTTGCGCGTAGTTTCGCAGAAAGATATAGTAAATCGAAGTGTAGCATTCTCAAAATGATTAAAAACAGTGCTTATATCCACTTTACGCTTCAACGCATAACATAAGGCTATGGGCGAGATTAGCCGCTATACGGAAATAACGATAAGAAGAATAACAAAATGCAGTAAACTGTTAAACAACAAACCAGTGCGTTTATAATTAAGATAATACATTAAAAAAATAAGATAAGTCACACAAATTTGCAATATCAAGCAGCAAAACGAGCTGTTTTGTGCTGTTAAAAAATAGCTGGACTGTAATGAGACCGGAAGCCAGACCTATAAAATTTACAAATGGCTGCGCCCACTCTTATGGGAAAAATTTCACTACACTTGATTATGTTTTGGATCTCTAATTTGCATATACCTGTCTGTATTCTGCCCTATAGTTTTATACTGTTGTTTAGAAATAATCAGTACTTTTCTAGAGTCACTATTTATTTTGGTTCTAACATTTTGAAAATAAAATTTCTTAAAAAAAAATACCTTATTTCAAAAGCCACCAGAAGAATTTTTGTGTACATGTGGTCTTAGCTGCTATACATTTCTTTGTAAATTTAGAATACACTTTAACTTACATGTAAATCATGATTTCCACACATATTGTATTAGTGAGACCCAATATGTATCTTTAAACACTAAGATCTTCTCAAACACCACTTTTGTTTTTACTCTAAAAGCAAATATGGCAGAATTCTGAGAATTCTTTTTGTTTTTCCAGTAAAACAATCATCATTCATGAGAAAGAAGTCATAGCCTAAAGCAAGGGCCAGATTCCATGTAGGCACGTGTTGTATCATTTTCAAAATCTATATGTCCAATTGATAAATGTTCCCATGTTGCCGATGGCGACAGTTTACAGTTCCTTCCTTGATGGGGTTCTGTGACACGGTTGTGAAGTCTGCGGTTTTCCCGCGAAATTAGGTTGCCAGGGGTTGTTTTTCAAGTCCGCGGGTTGAAGCGACTCCAATACCGTGACATATAGCCCCTGGAATGCGAATTTTTTTTAGGCGAACCCTGTCAAAAAACATGTATGTTACCTTCCAAAACGTGACTGGGTTAATCTTGAGTAACAATTGGCGGGGTTTGTTGTGTGTAGTTAAAACCCGCATCCCTGTACAGTGACAGGTATAGTAGATACAGTTGATAAACATTTATCTGCAGGTGGTTCTGTAATTCAACCCTTAATCTGCTCTTTGTTTGACTAGTGTGGCGTTTTGTCGGTTAGCCGACGGTTTTTATTCAAAGTAACTTAGTATACAAATGAATGCCTGGAAGGAACCCAGGGCTTGTGTGATTTTGGCAATGCTACAGCAGAAATACATTACCTGACTATTTAACAGTACTTACTACTAATGTTAGGGTTACTTAGAAAATACGAGTAGTGTTTACCTGTGAAAAACTTACCACAGTGATGACAGGGTACTGCTATGAGGTTGTTTAATATGTGAAAGATACTGTTTTTATTATATATGATACAGGTTCCCTTGTTTAACACAAGTATAGCCTATTGGATTTAAATATTCTCTGAGGTGAAAACTGTAAATCTGTTCAGAAATATAATAGATAGCCTCACAGAGGTATTATGTTTGTATCAGTGAAGGATGAGTTTAATACATATACTGTTTCAAAAAAAACCCACCATTTTCAGTGTAGGGTTAGTGGTTTCATAGAAATTTGAGATTCTATTTGAGAAAGACAAGAAATAACAATAGTGTACAAATCCATACTAAAATAGCTTTATTGAAGAAAGGTATGCATGTACACCACATTAAGCACTCGTACATTTCAGTTACTCCGAAAATTTTAGCGACAGTTTTACACATAAAATTTACACAAAAGGCTTGTGGTTTCTCTTACAATATTGTACTAGAATTAACACAGACAAGACCAATCACACATCTTTGGCTAGTTGTCAAATGTGTATCATTCTGCCACAAGGCACAAAACAGTAATTTATTTTAATGCACTTAAGTAATATTTTCTCAAGTTGGCACACCATCACTAATTAGCGCTAAAGGCGCATCCTTGCCATAACAATGAGTAATTTTTTGACATACTAGTTAAATAGTTTTTGGCATGCACAGATAATTCAATACCCTAAAGTGTATAAAGGCTAATTCAAAAAGAAACATTTGTAAAATTAAAAAAACCCAAACACTCAGTCTGTCTATGGCTTTTAGCAACTGAAAGTTATCAGAAAAAAACAAGCCTGTATAGCAAAAAGACATCAAACTCACACCAGTTATTTACACAAACGTACATTCATAAAAGTACACACCAAGAAAGCTACACTCAAAAAAGGTTACAGAAAGGCCATGTTGTGTCATGTGCATAATGTGTGCAGGGTCTTGCATTGTACAATTCCCAGAGTAAAACGAACAATGTGTATCCTCAATTGTTCTGGTCTTGCAGCTTAAAAAAACGAAACAATCCTACTAACCAAAAGCAGGCAGCAGAGTTGACATCACTGCTTCCTGGTGCACAAACACAATCTTTTGCTACTACGTCACTGCACTGTACACACCAATACTGAGCTCAAATTATTGTGAGAACAGAAAAAGGGAGAGTGTTATGGAAGCTGAAAGTGTGAACTGGCCTTTTGGCCTGATGCATCACCATTGCAAACACTTACTGATACAGTAAACCTGAAGAAGGATCATCAAACTCATATTTACATCCGGGACACTGCGATATATTGACTTAAGTGCCTGGTTGGGGCTTTCAGAGATCTATAAAGAATAAATAACTTAAAAAAAAATGAAAGAACATAACATGATTAACTTATAAACAAGAGATCACTGCTTGTATTCTACACGATATGCAAGATGTTACTTACTGATACGGAGTAATAATACAGAGGCTAATCGACATAGTAACGCTCCCTATGGATGACATTACTATAAAAGCACAATAAACACACAATTTTTCATTAAATGTCACAATAGCTGCAATTTCTACTACAAAATACAGAAAACAGTTAATATCACCCAAATACATACATGCATACGTAAAGAAATATTAAAAGAAATGCAATAAATTTCGGTGCCTGATGGATATTTGTGAACCGTTTACCGTTTAGCTCAACAAAGAGTGGTTCCTGCATATTCTGTGACTGTCCATCTCACACACACATCCAGCTGAATTTTTTCAAACACACTTATATACACACTTTTAGAACACTTTATCCACCAGACACAAATAATCACACCATTCACCCACTCAAAACAACCGCTTACACCATACAGTAAAATATAATAGAGAATGCAATAATAGTAATGAATTGGAAAAAACAAATCACAAGTAAAGATGCTTAATCAACAAAGTGAGGTTAAGAAAGCAGAGACCAGCTCAAAAATCAGCTGTCAATCAATTTAGAAGTATTTGGGTAAAGGATTTGGAAATATGCAAATTCATACACAATCTGTATTTGTCTGTTAGGCTGGTAGAAGGAAGATTGTTAAAAAATGTCATAATGAAAATCAGTTGGTCTAATTTTGTTTTGGACCCCATTGACTTTCATTGCATTGACACTAAATATCTTCTTTTGTTTTGTTTACAAGAAATGTGATATGGGTTTTGATCGACATGAGGGTGAGTACATTAATGTTTATACTGTACACTGAAATGAGTTACTGTGTAGTTGTCAGTTTAACTGACTGGTCTTGAGGGGTTTGGGACTCACCTTACCTATTGTAATGCTACATTATCTACAGCAAGGCTCAGTTTATCCATCTCCCTGTGTGAGTATGCTTTTTGATGTCATGAGTGGTAGAACTTCTCATTGTAGCGGTGGATTGTGACGCAGCCGTGGTAAGAAATGGGGCGGGGCATGGCGGCCACGCCCGTGATGATGCCGGTGGACGGGTCGTAGCACAGGATGGTGTCTGACGCCTCGCCGTTTTCACCACGGCCACCCAGGATAAAGATCTTTCCGTTACATACCGACATACCGCAACTTTCCTGGAAAACAAAAGAAAGAACATAGACATGCTGGTATGTTTACGCAAGTATGTTTCAGTTGAATGCAACGCAAGAAGTTCACATGAAGTTCAGGTAATAAATATGACCTGGGTAGATTAAAATTAAAATTGTAGTCCATTACTGATTCCACATTACATCAAAATTCATTACATTACACTTTTTAGATAAAGTAATCAGACTACTTTTTGACTACCTTTAGATTACTTTTGACCTAACTCATTTATCACATTTAAATAGGATAACTTTGTACCATATTGATGTAAAAATACAAAGAGTAAGAAAATATGTTCCATTCATTGTAATTAGGGTTAGTTCACTTCCAGAATAAGAAATTGCTGATAATTTAAATCCAGGATGTTCATGTCTTTCTTTCTTCATTCAAAAAGAAATTTTTGAATGAATTTTTGAAAGAAACATTTTTGAGGGAAACATTCCAGGATTTTTCTCCACATAGTGGACTTCAATGGGAGCCAGGGCCTTATCTAGCAAAACGATCGGTTATTTTCGGTTATTTAAAAAATAAATTAAATGTATACTTTTTAACCACAAATGCTTGTCTTGCATTAGCTTGACCACGCATTACGCAGTCACATTTGAAAGTACGATGCTGTTTTATTGCCATGTTAAAAAAATTACGAGAATAAAGTCTAAATGTTTCGAGATTAAAGTCAAAATGTTTCTACTATATTCTAGTAATTTCAACTTTTCTCTAAATATTTTGACTTTATTCTCGAAATATTTAAACTTTCTCGAAACATTTGTAATTTCGACTTTATTCTCAAAATATTTTTACTTTATTCTCATAATGACTTTGTTCTCAAAATATTTTTACTTTATTGTAATTTTGACTTTATTCTCATAATTTCAACTTTATTCTCATAATTTCAAATATTCTCGAAATATTTCGACTACATTCTCGTAATTTCGACTTTATTTACAAAACATTTCGACTTTATTCTTGAAACATTTCGACTTTATTCTTGTAATTTCAACTATTTTCGAAACATTTCGACTTTATTCTCGTAAATTTCAACTTTATTCTCGAAACATTTTGATTTTATTTTTGAAACATTTAGACTTTATTTATTATTTGACTATAATTTTGACTATTTTCAAAACATTTAGACTTTATTCTCGTAATTTCGATTTTATTCTCATAATTTCGACTTTATTCTCGAAATATTTTGACTTTATGCTCGAAATATTTCGACTTTATGCTTGAAATATTTTGACTCTTCTTGTAATTTCTACTTTATTCTCAAAACATTTCGACTTTCTTCTTGAAACATTTTGACTTTACTCTCAAAACATTACGATTTTATTCTCGTAATTTCAACTTTATTCTCAAAACATTTCGACTTTCTTCTTGAAACATTTTGACTTTACTCTCAAAACATTACGATTTTATTCTTGTAATTTCAACTTTATTCTCAAAACATTTCGACTTTGTTCTTGAAATATTTGGTCTTTATTCTCGAAATAGTTTGACTTTATTCTCGAAATATTATGACTTTAATCTAGTAATTTTTTTTTTTTAAGGTGGCACTAAAACACTGTCGTGGTCAAACAGCCTTTACAAAAAAAGATAAAACAACGATGTCAGGCATTTTTTAAGTTGAAGAAGATAGTGTGTCATGCCTCACTCAACTTTTTTTGAACTGGAGTACACAGATTAAGAACTAACCATGTGTGACCATTCCAACAGGATTACGTAATGCGTAGACGCACATCGAAGAGTTAGTGCAAAACGAGCAATGTGGTTAAAAGTATTCCACAAAACTATTATAGTTAATTTGTATTCTTTTTTTTTTTTTTTAGAAAATGACCATTTGTTCCACTAGATAAGAGCCTTATTCCTCAGATGGGATCGTGTAGAGCCCTTTGAACCTGCAATGAAACTGCAATTTGGACATTCAACCTGTTGATCTCCATTAAAGTCCACTATATGGAGAAAAATCCTGAAATGTTTTCCTCAAAAACCTTAAAATTTCTTTCGACTGAAGAAGACGTGAACATCTTGGATGTCATGAGGGTGAGAAATTGTCCGAAAACTTTAATTCAGGCGTGAACTAATCCTTTAACTTCATAACATCCAGTACCTGTTTGCTGAACGTGTGAACTACATGCATCCAGTAATCTTCAGTGGGGTCATAGCAGTAGATAGATTTGGTCAGGCCTCCAGAAACATAGATGAGATTGTTCAGTGACACGGCCGTGATGCAGCGCTTAGCAATGGGGATGTTGGCCCTCAGCAACCACGAGTCAGACTCCGGGTCATAGCACTGAACCTGGGGGAAAACACACACACTGAAAATAACTATGCAATGTCTCCTCAGGCTACAAAGCAAATCCTGGAATCACAGACATTCATCAATCCCCCTGCCATTTTAGAAATAAAGGTGCTGATAACAACTTCACAGACTTTTTGTGGTATTAAAAATATGAAACTGCCTTGAGGAAATACGAACTCACAAAAACAGTAATCAGCGATCATGTGTCCTGATAAAAAGGAAACATAAGACGCAGACACAATATCTCCAGAGAAAAGCCTGAATGCGTTTTTATCTCCCTCCCTATGTGGAGTATGTGATACGGGAGGGGATGGTATTACAGGGGCTTCACACATTTTGGAAATAGCAGACACTTGTGCAAAGGAACGCTCTGGGCACAAATGATCCGGGAGACTGATAGGATAAAAAAACGTGACTACAATAACACTAACAGTCAAATTACACACACACACACACACACACACAACACACGTCTTAACCAATAAGAGTTAAGCTAGGTGGCGCGATTACCATAAGAACTTCTTATAAGGAAGCAGGAAATGTTCCAACGGTATTGAATTCCCTGAGGCCGTTTTCTTCAGTATCCTAACCAACCATCACAACAAATATTTAAAAAACACCCACGTCAAGCTGTACTCGGTGGAGTTATGCATCCAAAGAAGTTTTGCTTGGGAATTGAAGGTTAGCTAGTTCAGAACCAAGACACTGAATGACAGTGGAATACACTGAGGGAATCCAATGAAATATCTGCGCCTGAGTGTTTCTCTCCAAAGAGACACCTGGAGAATGTATCAAAGCGTGCTGACAGATCGAGGTCAGATGGCCGTGACTGTTGATCTCCATTAGGGGGCAGTGGACAGCACATGAACAGTCTCTCAGATCTATTGTTCAGTTAAGGCAAAGTTAGGCAATGATGAAGGGAAAAAAATTCTGTAAATGTAAACAAGCTGCCATCATGTAACAAAGAGGAGAATCTAACAGTTGGCTAACACTCAGGGTTTAAGCAATTGATGCCGTTTTGGTCACACAGAATGTCGTAGTTACCATAGTAGGGGTTTGTATACTTAAACTTCCTGTGATTCGTCAGCTGAATGCATTTAAATGTAGACTGACCTCTGGTTCAACTCTATTATACTGTACATTGATACGTTTGAAACAATGCTGTGATTAACGAAAACTCAAAAATCTTTTTGTTAATTAAAATAAAGTTAAAATAAGTTTAAGCTCAAGTACTAAAATAACTAAAAATAAATATTTTAAAATAAAATCTAATAAAATAATAAAAGTAAAGTACATAAAATGTGAAAATAAAATCTAATTCAATATATTATTAAATACTATAATAATAGTACACATTGTAAATAATACTAAAATAATAAGTGGTTTAAAGGGATTTTCAAAAGTTATTAACCCTCACATTGTTCAAAATGAAGGCTGTCAAACGAATAATCGTGATTAATCGCATACAAAATAAAAGTATATACATTAAAAATATATATACATTAATTTGTGTATATATATATATATATATATATACACATACATAATTATACACAGCACACACACATATATTAGGCAAAATCAAACTTTTATTTTGTATGCGATTTTTATTTACTGTGACTGGGTTTATGGTCCACTGCACCATTTAGAGAAATCCCAAGATGACTAGACTGGAAAATAAAGCGTGTCACGCCCTCTCGTAGCATGACCCAAAAATAAATCTAATGTTTACATGCAGTAAATGCACAATGACATGCAGAGATAACCAATAGGGCGGTTTTCAAAGACGCCCTACTCCTCAACACCATGCGTCATCTTCTTCAACAAACCTTATCTGAGCATGTGTTGTCGTCAGGTCCTCCTCCAATCACAAACAGCTTGTTAACACAGCTGGCGACGGCTGGCGAGCTGACGGCCTCCTTCATGGGTGCCACCTCTGTCCAGCGGTTTGAGAAAGAGTCGTAGCATTCGACGCTGCTTAGTCGCGATTGACCGTCGTATCCACCAACGGCATACACCTGTAGACCATATTAGAACAGCATATTAGTATTGCACAATATAGGTACGTTCAAACTGTTTTTGTCTGTTTGCAATTGTACACATGTTTTTGTGGATGACACAATGTGGAGGTGAAATGAAGCATGTTGATCTAGCCAAACAAGAACTACTGTTTACCCTTTCGTATTGATTCTGAAATTGATGTAATACAAAGGGATTGTTACAGACACATGCACACGCACAAACCCCGAGGCTAGCACTGCATTAGCGACAAAACAAATCTATGATTATACCTGGTTTTCATTACGTATGTGGACTAAGCAAACTAGATCGAGACAGCTTGACGACAAATGGCCATTCACAGGAAATTCTACATTCTACGGAGTTTGCATTATAAATAGTCATGAGGTGAACACATTACTTTTGTGTCAGCGGTTAGACTCTTCTGAGAGAGGAGAGGCGTTATGAATTCCAGTGAAGCAATGCAACTCAATAGTAGCTCACATGACAAAGCCAACATGGCCAATGTAGAATATCTATATTTCATTCATACTATATAGAGTTTCAACTGTCACAAATTTCATTCCTCATCCAGATATAGTACATATATTTAAAAAAAAATTGAAGTAAAAAAACGAAGTGCAAAATATAACTTTTAAGAATGTATATATCCCTTGTTTTTCTATAGAAACAGTATCCAGCAGCGACACCAGCAAGTAATTTTTTAGCGGTATTCGCGTCTCTCTCACCTCCCCTGTGCCCATTGAGTTTTAACAGACACCCTTAAATGTGCGATAAGCTTGGTGGGGGGTAGATCCCGCAAGATCTCTGTTCATCTTTAGAACACAGTTTAAGATATTTTTGATGAAATCCTAGAGCTCTCTGACCCCCTCATAGACAGGAGGGGGACTACCATGTTCAAGGCCCAGAAAAGTACCAAAATGATCGACAGAGTAGTCCATGTGACATCAGTGGTTCAGCTGTAATTTTACAAAGCTACGAGAATACTTTTTTGCGCAAAGAAAACAAAAATAACGCTTTATTCCACATTTTCATCTCTACTGCATCCCTTGTGGATGTGCATTCACGAGAGTACCACAACGCATGCTTGAGTTTGTGGCAGCGATGATCCGGACAGTGTTGACCGTGGTATTGAGCTACTTTAACACTGTTGCCGTGGGTTGTTTTTGATGTCTGCGGGTTGAAGCGACCCCAGTAATATCATATTATGCCCCTAAAATGAGTATTTACCAGGGGAACCCCAAATTTATTCCACGAAAGTACCACGACGCATACGTGTGATGGCGCCGGTGCTGACCCAGATCCGGCGTTATGACGTTGAACACATGCGCCGTGACTTGTTTACGCACGGAGAAAGGCGCAAGCTGTATGAAAGCTATTGAAATCTATTGATCTGGGTCCAGGGTTGCCAGGTTTTCACAACAAAACCCATCCAATTGCTACTCAAAACTATCCCAAAACATTTTGAGTGGAGGGTCCCTCTGGTAAATTCGCATTTCAACGACTAAAAATTATTTTACTGGGGTCGATTCAACCCGTGGACATCAAAAACAATTTGCGGCAACAGTGTTAAAGTAGCGCAATTCCGCAGGAAAATCGCAGGCTTGGCAACACAGTCTTGGTCAGTGTCACCACACGCATGCGTTGTGGTACTCTCGTGAATGCCATAAGTCACGCAATAGAGACGAAAATATGAAATGAAGTTGTTATATTTGTTTTCTTTGCATAAAAATGTATTCTTGTAGCTTTATAAAATTACAGTTGAACCACTGATGTCACATGAACTGCTTTGTTGATCATCTTTGTACTTTTCTGGGCCTTGAACGTGGTAGTACCGTTGCTGTCTACGGATTTAATCAAAAATATATTAAATTGTGTTCCGAAAACGAAAGAAGGTCTTACAGGTTTAGAACAAAATAAGGGTGAGTAATGACAGAATTTTCATTTTTGGGTGAACTAACCCTTTAAAATGCCATGAAAACATGATCCGTTTTGATGACTGATAATCTGAAAAATTCAAAAATAGTTAAAAGTTAACTATTAAAAAGAAGAGCTGACCATACTTTAACAAATAAAATATATTGTTTTAATTGTTGAGTTCTTTTTTTTGGAATAAATGTATAAATGTTAAAAACACTAACTTGATGAGATTCATACTTGGCTTTAATAAATAGAAAATTGACTACATTGTTAATGTAAAGGTATAAAACAGAAATGTTATTTTATTTATTTTTTCTGGTAGTGTAAGTAATGTTTATTTAACCAAGAAAATGTGTGCGATATATATATATATATATAAAATTGTTTCAGTAAAAAAATTTCAGTATTTCTCCGGTTTTGATATGAAACCCTTATCAAATAAGCTGTCAGAATGCCAGTAAAGATGTTAACATGCAGAGGAAAATTAGGGCAACAGGGTGGAAATTAATGTGTGCCAATAAGGTTTTGCATAAATCATTTAAGACCGTTAAAACCACAAAAGGCATTTGCATGACCTTGTCAATGCAAGACTCATTGGCAGTATCCAACAGATCTGATTAAAACATCACCGCAGCGAAAACATGACCTTTCTGAGTGCAAAGTGCTGACAGTTCTGTGTTGTAATGCATCACTAAATCATCTTGTTTTTGTATGTCCCCGAATAGATTTTGAGAAATTTCTCGCTAGCTCTCAAATGAAAACCCGTGGAACACAAAAACCCTCCCTTCTCCTGCCTCATATCTCCATGCCGTTCAAACAGAAGAAGGTAAACATGTTTCCCTTAATGGAACAACCAAGAAAACCGGTCCGACTAGTAGCGGCGCACGAACATGCTGGAACACAGAGGGGCCACACGCCGCTTACGCAAAAAAAGCCATGTGCTTTCTGGTGAGCTCTGTGTTCAGACTGAGATATTATTGTGGCAGTCTTTTCACCCCCGGGACTGATAAGATGGTATATTAACAAAATAGCTATAAAAACCAAAACAATGTCTTCCTGTTCACTGTGTAAGTGAAAAGGCTAATATATGCTGACAGGCTGAATTTTTAATTAAAATTTTGCATCACACATACACAATAATCACATACAGTATATCTAACCAGTGTCAGCACGGCTCATATCACATTATTGCAGCATAACCTCCTGTGGTAATGTATTTTTTTCCACGTCTCCTCAGTTGATTAGATTTCATCCGTCAGACATGAATCTTTCATAACCAATAAATCAGCAGTCAAACAATCCATATGTCTGAAAGGCTGCCGCTCGAAAACAAACCCAAATGATCTTTCGGGGTCAAATGAGTTTGAGTCTAAAACTATTATCTACCTGAGCAGAAACACAAAGTCTCTAGCAGACACCCAGAGACAGGAAGCTGAGGGAAAAATATCTGAATAAGCCGTAATACAAAGCATCAAAACAAACTAACCCAGAGAAAGAGGCGTTCAAGCAGACAGCTGGCTATAACTTACAGCGCATGTTAATTAGTTATTGCACAAGTAGCTTTTGTTGGCTCGGCTCATTCCATTCACAACAAGACAGTCTTAATTTATTGAACCTTTGAGCTGGTTCCTCACTGAGTGCATAAAATGCATCAGATCTTTTGCAAACAGAACAGAATAAAGTCCCTGCCAAAGTAAATCAGATCTCTGGAGCTGGTTATGGCTGTTAAAAAATGTTGAAAACAGGCTATGAGTGATGCAATATCAACCAAATGGTTTTGGCAGAGTCCTTTCATTATGGTACAGCCCTGATCACTTCAACATCAGTTACTGATTATTAAAAACTGCTCTGTAAGCAAACCAGCTCTAGGGGAGAGGTTAAAATTATGTCATTGTTTAATAACAACAAGGAAGAAGTTCCAATCAGGGAAAGAGCGACGAATGGAGGCTCTCAGACAAACTGAGGGCAAGACAAAGAGGAGTAAACAACAAACAGGCAATCAATTATAAGGGTGGGAATGTGTTTGAAAGCTAAATATGGGTTAAGATAGCCCAACAACACCCATTTCTTTATGTAGGAGATATTAATCATGGTTAGAGGTACTGTATGTAAACCACAGCCATCATCAAAATAAGAAGTTGTCTTTTTCGATGTGGCGTCTAACTGAGCCAACACTTTGATTTATGGGACTCAACAAATACGGCCTTTAAAAGTTGGATTGTATTGGTTTATTATTGGTTTCTAAATGTCTCGTTTGATGGTTTTGTGCTTTTGGCAAATACAAATTCACTACACGACCAACATTGTGGTTGAGGCAAACCCTGTTTATCCTTGCTACAAGTCAATTTGTATAAAATTAAGTTGTGTAGGGCACGTTAAACTAACTTTCCATGTTAGGATGAATCTAATTTGCCTAGGATCTACAAAATTCATTTACGCAGGAATACTCTCGTTTCATTGGACGCATGGTCTTTGATGTCAAAAACAAAAGATACAGGAAGGATTTTCTCCATACGCAGATTAATTTTTATAGTTTTATAGTTAATTTTTGCTATCTAAAGGCTTTTGGAACAGATCTTGGAGTGATTGAGCTCACCTTTCCCAACAAAACTGCCATTTTGTGTCTCCAGCGGCCCTTGTTCAAGGAGGCAACCCTGATCCAGATGTTGAGCTGGGAGTTGTACATCCAAACATCCCTGCTGTTTATTCTACCACCTGAAATTGCAACACAAGCGATATTTTATGTCTTGTTATAAACCTATTATAGTACTTATGCAATAAAGGTAAATGACCCATGACACACCAGTTGAGTGTTCTTTGTTATCTCATATAACACATGAATAATATGTGAATAATAAAACTATAATTGCGGACATCTTGGCCTCGTTTTGAAATGAAGTAACATAATAACAGACCAACTTAGCCAGAAATATACTGTCACGCACTTATAAAAAGAATTACGCAACTCAGTGAATAGCCACATTCATTAATTACATATACAATACCATTCACAATGACAATGATTGATTTTTTGTTTGGGTTCATACGTTGAATCCGTTTCTCTGAATCATCTTAAAATCTTTTGTTTATACTTCAATGCTTAAAAGTTGATACTTCAATGCTTGTACAAAAATATACCTACACAACCAGTCAAAAGTTTTTGAACAGTAAGATTTTTAATGTTTTTAAAGAAGTCTCTAAGCATTTTACTATTCAAAAGAACTGTTT
This sequence comes from Labeo catla, assembly GCA_012976165.1. Classification (NCBI taxonomy): domain Eukaryota; kingdom Metazoa; phylum Chordata; class Actinopteri; order Cypriniformes; family Cyprinidae; genus Labeo; species Labeo catla. Next base: position 1,878,514 of record VONZ01000029.1, on the reverse strand, counting down.
ATTCGAATGTATTTTAAAATGTAATTTATTCCTGTGATTTCAAAGCTGAATTTTTTTTAGCATCATTACTCCAGGCACATGATCCTTCAGAAATCATTCTAATATATTCTGATTTGCTGCTCAAAAACATTTACTATTGTTATTATTATGCTAAAAACAGCCGAGTAGAATTTATTCAGGTTTCTTTGATGAATAGAGTTCAAAAGAACAGCATTTATCTGAAATAGAAATCTTTTGTAACATTATAAATGTGTCTGTCATCACTTTTGATCAATTTAAAGCGTCCTTGTTAAATAAAAGAACTAATTTCTATAAAAAAAAATTATACTCACTCCAAGCTTTCGAGCGGTATAAGAGTATAATGTTACAAAAATTAATTTCAGATAAATGCTGACCTTTGGATTTTTCTATTTGTCAAAGAATCCTGAAAAAATGTACTCAATTGTTTTAAATATTAATAATAATACTAACAATGTTTCTTGAACAACAAATCAGCACATTAGAATGATTTCAGTAGGATCATGTGACACTGAAGTCTGGAATAATGATGCTAAAAATTCAGCTTTGATCACAGGAATAAATTACATTTTAAAATATATTCAAATAGAAAGCAGTTATTTTAAACAGTAAAAATATTTCACAATATTACTGCTTTAGCTGTATTCTGGATCAAATTCTGGATAAAAATTTGAATTTAAAAACTAGATTTAAAATTGAAATCAATTGAATTGAATTATTTTTACACCAGATAGTAAAGAAAAAATCATCCAATAAGTGTCTGGCATTTTACTGTTTAGAAAGCATCCCAGGATGCACCTTATGAAGTCCTGAGCTGTAATCTAAACAAAGGGTGGCTACCGAAGAACTAAAATTGTAAGTTAGTTCTGATTTGTTTAGTCACCACATAATTCCAATACATTATTTTTCCATTCTTTTATAGTTTAAATGTCTTACCTATGACTACATTAAAAATAGTAATAATAAAGAATGACTTAAGTGGTAAATATGACGAAATATCTGACTGGTAGTGCATCAGTTAACACATGTACATCTGTGTGATTATGCTAACAAAAGCTACTCGTCTACAAAACTGTTCCAGTTCTTCAGGAAGCACCGGCAGTGTGGAAAGAACACACTGGACTCAGCAAAGCTGCTCAACCTGAAACTCATCTTTCTTTTGTGTCAATTTCCATTCTTTTCTGACTCATATATCTTATTAAGTTCTGCCTTGGAAAAGCCTGCCCGGCTTACTGAACAACATTCAAAGATGAGGAAGAAACAAGATGTGTGGGGAAGGAACGAACTTTAAGGAGGCTGAAACTAGAGAGAAAGAGAGGGAGAGAAGTGTTAACTAGCAGGACTGTTCTCATGGAAACACGTGAGCGCTTGGCACATGCAGAATGCAAACTGATTGCTCAGGATTCCAGCCCCCTCACTCACCCTTGCTCTCTCTCTCCCTCTCTAACCATCTTTTCTCATGAGATAGCTGGTAGTCCTGGTCTCTTTTAATCATGTCTCACAATCTTTTTTGCTGAACCTGCTTACTGTTCAAAGCATGGTTCCCTGCTGTTACTAACAAATCCCTGCAGACTAAACCAGCCAAGAGGTAAACATTAAACTAGGTCATCTACAATAGCATACAAAGGCAAGCCATAGGTCTATAATAAACACAAAATACAATTTTTCATTTTACAGTAAGTAATTCTCATAATAAACACTTTATATTTGTTAGCTTTGATTTCCAATGAAATAAACATACATATTCTAAATTTATAGTCCACGTCAGACCAAAAATATTATTAGCTCATATTTGACTGACAAGATTTTCAACATATTATCCAATCAAATGCTGTCTAAAATGACAATGTAAACTACATCATTACTTCAGTCTTCAGTGTCACAAGCTCCTTCAGAAATCATTCTAATATGATGATTCAAAAACAATTGTAGTATTATTATTATCATCATCAATATTTAAAACAGCTGAGTACATTTTTTCAGGATTCTTTAATGAGCAGAAAGACCCAAAGATCAGCATTTATCTAAAATAAAAAGCTTTTGTAACATTATACCCTTTACCATTCAAAAGCTTCAAAATGAGCCAGTATAATTTATTTTTATTTTATTTTTTTTTGGGATGATAGAAATTATAGAAATTAATATTTTATTTAGCAAGGATGCTTTGAAATGATCAAAAGTGATGATAAATGCTGTTTTTTGGAACCTTCTATTCAACAAAGAAACCTGAAAAACTTCTACTCATCTGTTTTTAACGTAATAATAATAATAATAATAATAATAATACATGTTTTTTGAGTAGCAAATCAGAATATTAGAATTATTTCTGAAAAATCATGTGACTGGAGCAATGATGCTAAAAATTCAGAAAAATTCAGCTTTGAAATCACGGGAATAAATTCAAATTCAAAATACATTCAAATTCAAACTCATTTTAAATAATAAAAATTACTTCAAAATTTTACTGTTTATGCTGTACTTTGGTTCCAATAAATGCAGGCTTGGTGAGCAGAAGAGATGTCTTTAAAAAAAAAAAAATTTTTGACTGGTAGTGTACCTCCCCTTAATACTAGCATTAGCAAGTAGCGGATCATCTTCCTGGCTCTGGAGTAAACAAAAGGCTACTGCTGTTTTTAAAATGGAAAAAGGGCTTTGATATTTCCTGCCTAAACTTCATGTCTCAATAGGAAATGCATCAACACTGGGAAAAATACCAAGTCGTGTCTTTCCACCACCGCCTGTGAAAACAATTTAGCATTCGTGAAATGTTATTATAAATATCCATGATTACCCGAGACCAGAATGTCATTCCTGAGGGCACACACGGCATATTCTGACTTGGTGAACTCTGGGAGTTTGGCTAAGGATTTCCATTCCCCGGTTACAGGATCGTAGCATTCAGTGTATGGAAGGTTGAAACCCCCCATCCTCTCGCACCCTCCGACTACCACAATGACTTCTGAGAATCCAGTAGACCTGCAGGGACACGACAGGATGTCAAACACGGACATATGGATGACTGTAAATCATTAATAGTTCTGAAACATGGAAAGGGAGCACTCTGTCAAACATCTATTGTTCACGTTTTATCATTTCTGGCCTATTTTGTTCTCTGCAGTGACACACGTTAGCAGAGTTCAGAACCCTTTCTAAGAATAGCAGTAAACAACACCGTCCACTAGTGCCCAGAGCACAACGTGCATTCTCTGCGCTAAGAACCAATCCACAGACAAACACATTTCATCCAGAACTAACTCCCCCCCAGTTTTTTTCCCTGAAATCATCTGCCTAGAAGACTGTGCTCTCTGTGTAAACGATCAGGGGGTTGGAGAGTGCATAAGCAGAGGCACTAAAGTTAGAGTTGAACTTTGAATACACTCTCCGAGGGAAAGAACGAACCAAGCCAGTTGTTTGGTCAATTCAAGCAAACATGGAAAATTCAGATCAGTCTTTCATGTGTGATGTAATTAGTATAAACGCACCGCACCCACACAATCCCAGAGAATAATTAGGGGAGATCGGGCCAGGCCCTATCCAATAATTCAAATTTAAGGACCATCCCAAATCTGCCTGGATACAGAGGTGGAACAACAACTCTGCCAATTGTAAACCGACACCCATCTGAAAACTCTAACACAGCCCTCTAAAGCTGAGGAGGTGTTTTGACTCCAGAGTACCCGATTTTCACCAAACCAAAGAGAGAAGGGTACGGTGAGTTGTAAACAAAAACACCCGCTTGTTTTGCACGAATGTATACCAAGCTTTTGTCAATATTTAGCCGGTTGCGTGAGACTGGGGCTGCAGTTATCCTAATAACTATGCTACACCTCTCTGCAAGCAGTCTATAATGACGCTGTTAATAATTAAGCCCTGTAACGTTGGCGGATCCTTATGAGGCACTATACATTCAGCTGAGAAAAACACAAGTGCGCAGTTTCCCCTCCCCCTTGCTCTCTCTCACCCCACGTTCCTCCAGACATAACAAAAAACAAAGAGCGCATGCTGCAAGCAGGATCGGGTCAACAGGAACATATTTCGAAACTCAGGTGTTATTTAAGCTTGTGAAGGAAAAATGTGTATGGGCAAGCCTCGCCGAGCGCACTGCAATGCAGCGAGCCTGAAGGGGCCGTCTCTTCTTGCTCCGTCTCGCTGTACTTACAATGTGGCTTGGATTGTTCCATATCCATAAATTAAAGCAACGGGTTTCCCAATGCTCAACTACGGAGTGCAAAGCTATAAAAAAACAAGTCTTCAAGTTACTTCAACACATGGACTTGTTGAATCGTGCCTTCAAGTTTTGAGGACGAATGAATCTATAATGTAGCCTAGCCTGAAAGGGTTCAAGAGGTGTCTGGGATCTTTGAGAACAACTGACTAGTAAACCACAATTTGCTTGATTCTGTATTTTCTTGGTGGCTAATAATTTGAAACCAGATCATGGTAAACAAACTCTTTGATATTGAGTGAGGCATGGAAGACCCTTCTGTTTCCTCATTTTGTTGAGTATTTAGTGTATGCAAAGACTGAGATTAGATTAATAGGCTGCTTGCATCAGTGTATATTTCTAGGTCTTAATGAAAACCTTCAGGGCAGAGGAAATGCAGAAAGGTAAGACGCCAGTAATACCTGCGTGGACGGGTTCTAGGTGACATCATTTCATTGCCCAACACATGATAGCGTCTGGCTTCATGTAGAAGCTGATAGCACTCTGGAGCATTTTGGATCAGCTGGTCACCTTCTACCGTCTGCACAAAATAATTCGGATGCAGCAGGGGTAGGCGGACGTGGATGAGAAGGTCTCTAAGCATGATTCGGCGGTGGTCTACATCATAGTACACCCAACGCATGACTGCCTCAAACACCGTCTCCTCCTTTCCAATGACTAGCTCGTCGCTAGCAATGTACTCCTCCAGTTCTTCCTTACGCAAGTCCAAGAATTCTTCATGCTGGGCCACATCGGTAAAGCTCTGTAGTGCATAAGAGCGGCAGCGGCTGGCCAGTTGCTTGAGGGAGTGCGCGTCAGCGAAACGCTGAATGCCCAGGCAGTTGCATGGATCAAGCTGATCTTCCAAGAACTTGGCACAGGCATCACGCAAAGTGCTGATCTGGAAAAGGCTGGAGGTTTCGAAGAGGAACTGCACGTTATCTGTAGTGATGCGGGCACGTCCGGTGTAGACGTATTGCAGGAAGGTGTCCATTGCTTCGGCACGGATGCCGTTAATCTCTACTAACATCTCACGGCTCTCCCGGTGGTCATTGCAGAACATTGCACGGAAGTAGCTACTGCAAGCTGACAACACGGCGCGGTGACAAGGGAACTCGCGACCCTCCACGCTGATCACCACGTCGGTGAACAGTCGGCCGTCACGGAACTCGTTGAACATTTGCAGAATGCTCTCGGAGTGGCACGGCCCAGAGGAGAAATCAAAAACATCATGATTGCTGAGGGACTTGTTGTCCATCTCCAGAACCTTTCGCTTGACTGCTGGGGATTCACGGACTCCAGAGTCCTCCCGATTCAGTCTTCTGCCCAGAATAAGTACCATTGCTTTTAGACCAGTGAGGCCCAAGGCCTTGTAGACAATAGAAGGAAATGGCTCCTCAGCTGAAATGAAACAGAAATATTATTTTAATTAAGGAAATTTGTTATACATAACAATGACAATGAGCCACATTTCTGAGTCACAGCTTATGTAACCTTTAAGTGATATTATGTAAAATATGAAAATATGCTTTATAAAAAATAAAGCTAAAATAAGCTTAAAACAACAACTAAAGCTTATTAAGCTTTTCAGGCTAAATGTGACCATGGACCACAACCAGTCTTAAGGTGCACAGGTGTATTTGTATCAAAATAAAAAATACATTGTATGGGTCAAAATTATCGATTTTTCTTTTATGCCAAAAATCATTAGGATATTAAGTTTAAGATCATGTTCCATAAAGATATTTTGTAAATGAATTTCTGATTAGTAATATGCATTGCTAAGAACTTAATTTGTACAACTTTAAAGGCTTTTTTTGCACCCTCAGATCTTAGATTTTCAAATAGTGGGATCTTGGCCAAATGCTCAACAAAGTATTGCCATATTGTCAGCAAATGTAACAAACATTAACTATTAAACATTTTTCAATAAATGTTAAATTACATTTTAGCCATTTTTTAAATCATAAAAGTAACACTTTACAAAAAAAACAACAACCCTTTATCAACTTAAAGTTGACATTGCTATGGCAGCCTGGCAACCTTTTGTTTGTCTCACACTGCCCTCTCATTGCCCCAGGTGAATTCACCTTTAAACTAAACATGATGCTTTTCTTATCCTGCTGCCCTCTAGCGGTCACTTCCGTATTCAACAAGTGGATCAAAACAAAGAACTCAGGGAACGTCAACAAAATCTATTCCAAAATGGACCTGCCAGCACGTGTTAACTGACAAATTAATCATAAATATTTTTTGTTATACCACTAAATCGTGATTAAAGTCAGTCATAACGAAATGATTAAGTCAAATGGCATTAACTTATAAACTGCTTTTAAAAACGTATTTATAGCGTATTGTAAGCTTAGTCAAAAGTCCCAAAAAGGCCAGACCATCATTTTTGTGTCGCAGTTATGCCTTTGTGCCACACTGTTAACAACAGATACCTCCATATGGTAAAATTTTAGATAAAAGTGCAAAAACACATCTATTTTTTTTTTTTGCATTGATTACGCGGGACTTACATATAAATACATACATAAATATATAAATAAATATATTTAAAAATTAAATGTCACAAGATGTATCTCACACTCATATATTTTAAATTATCATTGCTACAAAATCATTGCTCTTACTGAATAGAACAGAATAGAATAGAATAGAATAGAATAGAATAAACTTTATAATATAACAATCATAAACTTACCGGTTTACGAAGTGAATAGGTTGTTATGGAAGTCTCGTCAGTATGTCAAATGTGAAACTCAGTCAAGGAAAACTCTGCTCGTCTACCCGTTGGCGGTCATCTCTATTCCAGCATTGAACCCAAAAGATCGTCTGGAAAAAAACGGTCCGCTGGGTGCTTTATTGCCATCATCACATCCGAAAAACACAAGCCGCAATCAGCTGATGGCGCAGGGAGTTCTGGGAAATGTAGTTATCACTGCAGGATGAAGGAATGACGGTAGAGGCTGTAGAAAACTACAAGTACCAGAGTTCTAAAAACGCCACATGGCCACAGATTGTTTGTAAACGTTTCATCAGTCTCAAGAGTGGCGGAGGTGAATCTCATGTCCGACAGACTTTCTGACGTTCTATCTGTTCCTAAGAGTTTCATAGGTTATAAATGTTACAAAATACATTCATATGCCTTTTGAAATTATGAAACTTGATGAAAAAGTAAAAACACGTTTTAGTAAACAACCACAAATACAATCTTATCTCCAATAATCACGCACACATGACTTTCCATTGACGTCTATTGTTATTGTAGCCTACTGCGCAAATGGTAGGCTATTTTCTATCACCAAACTAAACAATGATGATTTAGAGATTCTTAACATGTTTATTAAAACTTCGAGATAATGTGTTTATTTAAACTCTGAGGCAAAGTGCAGTGTCTTTTTTTTCTCTGTAGCATATTCCAGTTTTTCTACATTGTGAGAACATCTGTCGTTTTTGTTTAATTTGGGCAAGGTTTTTTTCTTATTTTTCTCGAGTACATTGTGGTTCAGGTTTAATGCTCTCTTTCACGCCTTCATTGTATGAGGTTCAAGACAAAGATTTCCTTCTGCCGAAGTCCTTTCAACAGCAAAGCACAGTTTAAACAGTGACTGGCTCTGTTGGAAAGCAGGTGAGGCGGTTGAACTTCCTCTCTTCTTCTGAATGCCTGGAGGCTAAACGTACAATACAGACTGTGAATCACGAAGGCCTGTTCAGGTAACTGAAATATACTGTTATAGTTTTACTGACTCCAAATAAAGGATTTGTTCACCCAATAATGAAATGGGGAATAATAATAATAATACTTTTTTTTTTTTTTTTTTTTTTTTAAATTTAAAATGTAGATGAGCTTGTTTCTTCATTTAGCATTATATCACCAATAAATCCTCTGCTGTGAATGAGAGCCAAACAGTCATCACAATAATCCACAAGTAATCCATCAATTAACATCTTGTGAAGTTAAAGGCTTTGTAAGAGGCAAATCCATCATTAAGATGTTTTAACTTTAAACCATTGCTTCTGGCCAAAACAGGAGTCCGTAATCCATAATAACACTTCCTGTCTATGAAAAAAAGTGGAAAAATGAAAATGTTGATCTCCTGTCGTCCACTTACATATTTGTTTAAAACTGTTTTAGACCGTATCTGTAGGTGTACAAACCATGGACCACAAACCAGTCTTAAATAGCACAGGTGTATTTGTATCAAAAGCCAAAAATACATTGTATGGGTCAAAATTATCGATTTTTCTTTTATGTCAAAAATCATTAGGATATTAAGTAAAATTTCCTACCATAAATATATCAAAAATGAATTTCTGATTAGTAATATGCATTGCTAAGAAGTTAATTTGTACAACTTTAAAGGCGATTTTAAAAGGCGAAGATAGAAGCTTTGTGAGAGACAAATCCATCAAGATGTTTTAACTTTAAACCATTGCTTCTGGCAATCCATAATAACACTTCCTGTCCATGAAAAAAGGTGAAAAATGAAAACATCCATCTCCTGTCATCCACCAACATATTTGTTTAGAACTGTTTTAGACTGTGTCTGTAGGTCTGTGCATGTTTTCACATCTCGTGGTTCACAGGAGATGACTTTTTCACTGGAGGACTGTTTGAAAAAGTAATTGTTTGAAATTTGACCATGTGTCACCATATTTGACAATACGTTGTCACTTTTCAGCAAGCAATGCAAAACTAAAATACTCTAAAATCTTATATCTTACATTGATACTGAGTAGACATTTCTCTCCTGGTTCAGATGAGACAACTTTTCCACTGGTGAAGGCAATATTATGGAAAGAGAGCTCGTTTGAAAACAAAAAACATCTTGATGATGGATTTGTTGATTACAAATAAGCAGCTTTTCACTTCAAAAGACGTTAATTGATGGACTGGAGTCGTGCGGATTACTGTGATGCTTTTATCAGCTGTTTTGAACTCTAATTCTGACAGCACCCATTCACTGCAAAGGATCCATTGGTGAGCAAACAATGTAATGCTAAAATACTCCAAATCTGAAATCTTACTTTGATAGGGACTTTTGAACAGCCAAAAAAAAAAAAGGCATGTTAATGCCTAAATGCCTAAGGCAGACTTTTCCTTCCTCTTTCACTGTTTTCACCTGCAGTCTATCTCTGTCTGTTTGTGTTCTGTTGCTATCGCGTGTCTCTGTTCTCTCTTGATTTCCCCACCATTAGTCCACAGCAGCTGACTGCACTTTCTGCTGTCTACAGCACATTCCTCTGTCTCTGTGTGTTTATGTGATCAGAAGTCATCCCAGCATTAATAGTACTATAATAGAGCTTGGATCCACCCAGCTAAGCCCCACTAAAACACAACAAGGCAGTGCAAATTTACTGACTTAATCTATACAAAATATAACACTAAAAAAAATATTTGAATATTCATTAAGGAGGCATGGGCAAAAATAAGACTGAAAGTTTCCTAACCTAAACTAGCCACAGGGTGGCAGCAGTGACTAATGGAAACTGCATAGAAGGAAACTTGAGGGTGCAAACAGGTTAACAAATGGGGATTATTTGTAATTTGAAGCTAATTTGTAGGTTGATATTTTATATACACGAATCCATGTTGTATAATACACATGCAATTATTTGTTTGTAAGTAGTAGATTTAGTAAACAAATCGGTGAATTTAACATTAAAGTCGTTTAGTTTTAGACCTTTAAACAAAACACTGCCATGTGCCCCTACAGTTTACATTCTTTCCAAACACTTTAAAGTTACTCAAAAGTAAGCAAATATGTTACACTTAGATGGTTAAGCTCTATAATGAAAAGCATCAAGTAAACCTTAACCTAAAAACAGTCCATATGTTCTCACAAGGACGTCTTTTTTTAGAAACAATTACCTGCGATTTGCAGGCCCCAGGTATTTGTTTGTAAAGCAGCGGAAAATCTCGTTCGACGGCCTCGATCATTACAGCGCATCCCTCCAGTTCTCGCGAGAACTTTCGGTTCATGAGCGCCACTGAGCGCAGTGACGGCAAGCTGGAGTTCGTAAAGCGACGGAGGCAAAACTGTAGTGAAGCGCCTTACGGCTGGGGCAACATCCACATCATCTCTTCCCCCTCTGCATTGTTGCCCCTGCCTTTTTTTTGCTCTTTTTAATGAGGGGCAGTATAATCTTTCAGGAATATGCTTAGAAGCCGCGTTCCTCTTTCATTTTAAGTGATTATTTGCAGTATTTCCGACCCGGGGGTTGCATCTCCCGAAAGTAGCGGATTTCTGTCTTTTTCTCTACGTTGAAAAAAAATCCTACACAAACACGCCGCGTAAACAAGTTCATAAATGGGTGAGTACAACAGATTTGTGGAAAGTCAGGTTATTTTAAGCCTGGTCTTGACCTCAGTGCGCTATTGATGTGTGTCATTAATGAAACTGAAAATCATTGATAATGTTTTTACATCATTCCACCGTCGCACTGTTATAACTACAATGAGATCTGATGATTTCAAGATGTGGACACGTTTGCATGTTTTTCCTCTTCTCCGCTGCTCGTGAAGAGTTAAAAGCTGAATTTCATTTCCCTCTGAGGTTTCCTGCTCTCCTCCAGCTGTCCGTTATGTTTCTCTTCACAGATGTGGCTTTTGCTACATTGTTTCATAAGGATGTGGAGGAACGCTCTTTTTAATGTGCATGTAATTTCATTATGACCTTACATGCAACGTAAACTTATTGTTTTATTTGTTTGTTTGGATATAGTTCTAAATACATGTCAACCGATATTGTTTCTTTATGATAGATTTGTTGAACTGTCTGTTAAAAAGTGAATTACAGTTGTCTACACGATCATAAATACAAGTGCACTACAAAAATTAATATGTAGTTCTAATGATGCAAAAATAGTAATATGATTAATCGACTGATATTTTTTTAATTGTGAATATGAGTATTAACTGTACTCGTCTGGCTGTTAAGTTTAAAATAATGCACATTTTTATTTTTAGATATTTTAGTGAATATTAAGTACATTTTTGTCTAAGGTAAGTGTTAAAATCGCTGAAAAATTTCCATCTATTTTCTAAATGCATGTTATTGATCTTATTGTGAAAGATTTAACCATGTTTTTTATTGACCTGATAATTTTAAATCAAAATAACATACTAACCATTCCCACCCTACTTTTTTTTTTCAATAATCTGTTTTACTCAGATGTACGTTACAATACGGAAAAAATACGGTTCTGCATCATCAACAGAAAAGTGTGAACAATATTGGTCAAACCTTTTTTCTGTCTATTCGGTTCAAAAGGCCACAAATGCTTCTAACGTATGACGTTTAACATCACATTATGTGCGTCTTTACACAGAGTTGAATTAGTTTGTACATTTGTTTTTTAAACAGACGGCCTCCCTTGACACCCACAAGCTTATCACAGTCAATAACTAGGCAGCTGCATCCAAAGATGTTTTTAGCATTTCAGACCAAAAAATAGTTGCTGGTGTCGTTTTTGTCGTTGCACTGATGATAAAGAATGCCACACTAGTGAGTCAGAACTGTAGAGTCATCACTGTAATCTCAAACGTTGTGTCATACTAAGCAAACCAGAGCCTGTTATTGACATTAGATTACAACCGTTTATGATTTACATTAAGCAGCTACTTAAAACAAATTCTTGAACAATCCAGATGAACAATCCATTCTGTTCTACGCACTCTCCCTTGATGAGCTCTTCAAAAGGGGAGCGTCTTTGACAAAATACCAGCGTGAGACAGTCGCACACGTACCTCTGATCTTTTGGCAAGATTCATCAAAGCGTTTATATCAACAGACATACGTGTTGAAAATTTCATTTGGTTAGATTCTTTAGTGACTAAAGCCATGCGTGTACAAATCCACCAGAGTAATTGTTAGGAAAAGGTTTCTTTGTTTCTGCATAAATATAAACGGTAACGGTTATTAATGACCCAGGGCCAGCTGTGTGTACCAACTATTCCAAAACATAAATCAATGACACAAACAGGACTGCAGGAATGATATGATCTAAAATCAATCTGACAAATGATCCATTCTCTGCTCTAAATTAAAAAGCGAGGAAAAATCATTTCACCGTTGGTGAAAAATGTGCAAACAACTACGTTTTCAGCCCCTAAAGATTGTATTAGTACCTTAAAAGGAAAAAGGAAAATTCTCTTCATGTCTTTCCAAACTTGACTTTCATTCTTCTGTCAAGCTATGTGGAATTTTGAGGAAGTTTTTTGTCTATGCAGTGGAAGTCAATGAGGAGCCCATTAAATTTTATTGTAGAGATTTTTCAAAATCTTTCAAATTTTGTAAGAAATCATACAGGTTTGTAACCAGGCTCATTCCGTGTCAACTCAATCCCCGGCACAATTTTTTGATTTTGCCAATATTTTTTCTGAAGAAAGATACAAAATATTTAATGAAAGCCAAAATATTTAATGTCATGGATGAATATTTATCGAGTAGTCCACTATTTTGTAGAGGGAAGTCAAAATTGCAATTTTTACCTGAGATTGATTTGAGTTACAAGGGGGTAAAATTGACTTTAAAAAAGATGGCAGCATCATTATCTTATTTTTACACAGAGATTGGTAGTTCTGTTGTAAACTCTGCTGACTTTAGCAAGCTTTGTTGCATTATGTGCCAATGGTGACCATTCAAAAATGGAGAAACAGCACTTTTCAATTTATTCTCCAACAGTTGCATGTCTGTAACTCAAGAAGTATGCCCTTTTAGATATTGGGTCTTAACAAACTTTCCTTTTGCCATCTTTATTTTTAATTTGGTTTTAGATTCTAGTTCTTCATAAACCTTTCTTTTGGAATCTTAATTTTCAAGGCCCTACATCATTCAGTCATGAAGATATGGGGATCTCAATGAGGCTACATGTCTAGATTGTTGATATTAGCCATTTTCAGTGGTTGAAAACCAAACGTTTGTGTACAGCTGGTACTTATTTCATTTAAAGGACAACGTCTGAAGAAGAAATAATGTTGACATTAGATAAAAACAGTTTCCCTCTATCAAAACAATACGTTTATCTTTCCTCAGAAGAAAATATTAGCAAAATCAAAAATGTGAGCTGTTGAAGTTTGAAATTTGGTTGATTTGACACGGAATGACCCACCAGGGTTCCATAACTTATCACAGCAATATCATTGGAATCACTTACAGAATAATTTCCAGCTGATGAATGCTCAAAACATTGACAGCCAGTCAGAATCCATTCTGCTTTTAAAGAGCTTAAGCATTTAAAGAGGCAGATGACTAAACTGCAGTGCATGCTTATAATAAACAGAATGTTATTGTGCACTGGTGTGAACACTAATATATGTAGTGTTGCAGTTATCATTCTTGGTGTGAACATGCCTTTAATGATGAACTATCCCTTTATGCTAATAATATGCACCCCTTAAGGGCAAAGGTTTGCTGCATTAATGCGATAAACACTTTGCAACATCTTCATTAATATTTTGAATAAGCGACACTCCCATGTATGAAATACTTGTTGGCTTATTTAGTGATTTAATGAGCATTATTAACAGGCCAAGCCTGAAAAGGAATATTTTCCAGACTAGTGTACATGACCCAACCGTGATTTAGAGTTCAGCGTTGAAAGTCCCGACTGACAGCATTCTTAAGGATTTTTGCCTCTTACTTTTAAATTAAACATGCTATCACTAAGTGAATCCATAGTGATCAAGGGCTCCTTGTGAATCCTCATATCGCATGCAAGTTAATGAAGCCCTGGCTTCCTCTGTTACTGCTTTCCCCGCAAGCTCAAGCTTTGCTTTTCCTCCCCAGTGATATGGTGAGCGTTGGATTCTGGAAAGTATTTCACAGACTGTACTCAGGTCTCTTTACTATCATGGCTGCTGTGTCATGCTCATTCATTGCCCTTTGGCAGAGAACAGGGAAGTGGTGAGAGAGGCATGTTTTTGTGTATGATGAGTTCCTATTATATAGTAGAGCATTTACGCATCTACCTCATGTTCCTCCATGACAGTTGCTCTTTTATTGCTAGTGGGAACAGTTAGGGGAACCAGTTGTAGTTGTATTTACCAAACCGTGGATGATGAGTTTGGAAGATCTATGCATCTTTTGGTTTTGGTTATTAAATATTTTGGCTAATTTGATTATTCTTTCAGCCACCAAAAACTACTTTTTGCTCCATTTAACACATCTTGTCATGATTTTCCCTGAATGCAGTACTGATATGTCTACTGGAAATCCCTATGGTAGATAATAGTATTCATAGATCTTGATAAAATATTCCAGAAGAGAGCTATTTTGGATGGAATAACTGTAATAATTTTTTTGTGCATAGTACTGTAGGGAAATGCACAATATGCAATAATGAAAACCATACGGATTTGCATCAGAAGGAAAAATTGTAAAGTTTTTTGTAAAAACAGAAGAGTTATGTGTTTTGGAGCCTGAGTAATTGTTGATTTCTTAAGTCTGCAGTCGATTGCTCCATTCAAGAGTTAAAGTTGGTCACTTAATGCAATAACAGAGAAGTTCCACCGCAGCTAGTTTGTGAGTTTTGTACGATATTGTGCAATAGCTTCAAATTTGTTCATCACATACAGTCGAAAACATCTGCTGAAAGAGCTTTTGCAGATCAGTAATTTAAGTTTTGTCACATTTCGCTTTTTAAGCTTTGTTGAAACTGAGAAATCTGAGTTCTGCAGTTTGTTCTCACATATCCGCAGTAGGACATACAAACAACCGAGTGCTTTGTACACACAAGTACCTTCATGATTTATGAACATGTCTGGCTTTGGAGCAGTAACTTTAAGAGAGAGTTAAGAAAGCTTTAAGGAAATAGTGTTAGACTTAGGGAGCACAAGAGTGTCTCTCCTACATACTACATCATTTAATGGCATGTTAACTGCATGTTTTTAGCTTCTGGGAAAAGTGTGTCATTTTCTTGCACCAATCGTTTGTTAGTTTCTCTGAATTTGTGCACTTGACCCATGTCTAACCCACATAATCAGTGGCTTGGCTGACACAATTTGGGAAGCCGGGACACATGGCGAGCTACGTGCGGTCATGCATGGATCTTCCCCTTTTCTTTTACAAAGGTCCTGTAAAGTTTGTGGTTTGCTCGGTAGAAACTAGGGTTGTAGCGGTATACTGGTATCACTGTATATAATGATATTAAAATTGCTGATTATGTTAAGAGGTACATTTGCTTATTAACAATGGAGACGGGATATAACAGAGAATATCACCTGCACATGCACTTCTCTTTTACCCCTTGATTTCAAACCAAAGTCTCAACTTGCGGCCCACACACACACAAATGCAGAAGTGAAGTTGATGCAAGGTAAAACTTTAGATATCCCAAATGCATTTTAAACACTGCTTTTAGTCTATGCTGTTTTCAGTTGATGCATTAATGAAGCTCTAAGCATATTTGTAGCACCCCTCCTATCCAGTAATCACCATAAGCTTATATTAATGTACCATATGAGAGGATTCCCTGTAAAGTTTAAAGCATTAGTGTTTTTTTTTTTCCCCACTGAGAGATTTTTTCCTTAAAAGGATAGTTCACCCAAAAATGAAAATTCTGTCATTAATTACTCACTCTAATGTCGTTCCAAACCTGTAAGACCTACATTCATCTTTGGAACCAAAATGAAGATATTTTTTATGAAATCTGAGAGCTTTCTGACCCTGCATAGACAGCAACGCAACTGACATGATCAAGGTCCAGAGAGGTGGTAAGGACATCATTAAAATGTAGTCTATAAGTTTGTAAGAAAACAAAAATAACGGTTTTATTCAACTATTTCTTTTCTTCATTGTCAGTCTTCGACAATGAAGTCTATTTTAATACACCATTATTGTCTTTCTGGAACAGGAATGTGGTAGTTGCGTTGCCATCTATGCAGGTTCAGAAAGCTCTTGGATTTCATCAAAAATATCTTAATTTGTGTTCCAAGGAAAAACAAAGGTCTTGTGGGTTTGGAACGACATGCTTTGCTCACTTATATTTTTTTGTCTTGTTTCTAGACAAAATATCTAAAAATTCTTAATCAAGTGAGTTTTTGCTTGAAACATGCAAAGTAAGCTGCCAGTGGAGTAAGCAAAATAATCTTGTTTTCTGTTTAAAATAAGATAATTTTGCTTATACCACAGGCAGATTATTTAGCTTGTTCTAAGCCAAAAACTTGCTTAATTTTGACTTTTTTCTTCTGAAAACAAGACAATAATTTTTACTTGTCTAGAAAATCCTTCTTGATTCCAGAACAACAATTTACAAATAATTTACTCACCCCCTTGTCATCCAAGATGTTCATGTCTTTCTGTCTTCAGTCGTAAAGAAATTATGTTTTTTGAGGAAAGCATTTCAGGATTTTTCTGCATATAATGGACTTCATTGGTGCCCCGAATTTGAACTTCCAAAATGTAGTTTAAATGCAGCTTCAAAGGGCTTTAAATGATCCCAGCCAAGGAAGAAGGGTCTTCTAGTGAAATGTGAATCTAGTGAAATGATCGGTCATTGTTTTCAAAAACTAAAAATTTGTTTACTTTTTAAGCACAAAAGCTCGTGTAGCACAGGCTCTGGGATGCACGAATCTTGAACGATTCGTTCTTTTTGAACAAATCTTTAATGTGACTTGGGAAGAACGAATCGTCTCGGGGAGTAATTTGTTCAGTCGCACATTCGCAACATCCTATTAGGTTCTGTACTGGAATTAGTTCACCTGTTTCGAGTCTTCGGGTTTTTTGAGTCACTTGTTCATCTTATGGGGCTGTCACGTGATGCTGATTTTGCTAAAATGTGCAAAATGACTCAAAAAGATTTGTTCATTTTGCTGAAGGAGACTCAAAGGTCCAAGTCGGTAAAATGATCCAAACTTCCCATCACTACTATGAATCACGTCTTCGAATGACCACAAGTTCATCGTCTGTGTACTCTGGCTCAAAAAGGTAGAGTATGTCGAAAAACTCCGTGTTATTTTCTCCTACAACTTCAGAATCGCCCGACATCGCTGTACCTTTTCGTTGTAAACCGCGTTTGACTTACTTTCTTAGTCTTTGCACGTTCGCTTTGTAAACACTGGGTCTGTGGTTCCGCCTACGTCCAAATGACCTTCCGACGTGATTCGATAGTACGTGAACACGCATCCCAGAGCCTGTGCTACATGAGCTTTTGTGCTTAAAATGTAAACAAATTTTTATTTTCCGAAAAAAATTACAGATCGTTTTGCTAGATAAGTCCCTTCTTCCTCGATTGGGATCGTTTAGAGCCCTTTGAAGCTGCATTTAAACTACATTTTGGAAATTCAAAATCGGGGCACCAATAAAGTCCATTATATGGAGAAAAATCATAAAATGCTTTCCTCAAAAAAAAAAATTTCTTCATGACTGAAGACAGGAATACATGAACATCTTTGAATGACAAGGGGTGAGTAAATTATTTGTTAATTGTTGTTCTGGAAGTGGAGTTCTCCTTTAAGAATTTTTGTAGATATTTTGGCTGGAAACAAGACAAAAAATCTAAGTAAGAAAAGCATTTTTGCAGTGTAATAAATATCAAATGACATTGTGTGATAACATATACTGTGAAACTCTGAAATCGTGATATTTTCTGTGACAGTTATCATGCTTTTTTGGCAATATAAATCCATTAGAAGAACCATTAAGAATATTGCTATGATTTTTTTTGTTTGTTTGTTTATTTAATCAGTTCAGATTCTTGAATTTTGTCATGAGCAGTGTTGGGGGTAACGCATAACAAGTAACGCGAGTTATGTAACAAGATTACTTTTTTTAAAGTAACTAGTAAAGTAATGCATTACTTTTTAATTTACAAGAAAATATCAGTTATTTTTCAAATAACTAACGCCAGTCATTTTGTTTTCCCAGTTATTGACTGACAAGTCTCCTGCCCCCATGTTGAGAGAAATGGGGAGTAAGTGCAGTAGTACTCTGTAAACAAGTTACTGTAGCTCTAGACTAAATGTAAACATGCATTTACTCATCTCACTCACAAAAAAAAAAAAATTCAGATTCACGTATTCCACAAAATGAATATGAAAACCTGCAATAATTAAATATGTTAAGTAACACAAATCCTTTATATATTTAATCCTATTTTATTAACCAATGTTTTTGCTGCTGATCTTCGATGACTCAATTCAACCATACTAAGCAACAATTACTTTAGGCAAGTTAACATTTGTTGTTCTCGTTGAACTCTATTCTCTTACGTTCCTCTGTACAGATATGAAATTACTTTTCTTTCAGCAGAGTCTTATTCATTTCACTTTTTGGTGTGAAAGTGTGCTAAAAATAGAACTTTTTATTTTAAAAACAAAAAAGCAAGCCCTGCCCAGATTTGAAAAATAACGTAATGCATTACTTTCCATAAAAAGTAACTAAATAACATAATTAGTTACTTTTTTAGGAAGTAACGCAGTATTGTTACTTTTAAAAGTAACATTTCCCAACACTGGTCATAAGCTTAATTTCCCTGTCTCAAATCTTAATAAAATAGACTATTTAAGAGAAATATATATTTTTTTAATCACCACGTTTCAGTATCATATCAGTGATAAGATGGGATTGGAGATTTTTTCATTTATCAGTACATAATTTATCACCAAAATTTAATCTTGCAAAATAATCTATAATGTTCTATTTAGTTTTAAGGTTGTATTTGCAATTTGCTTAGACAAATAACGTAGAATTTGCATTCGGCGCATGTGTTCCGTGACGATGTTGACAAGCGACTCTAATAGTGATGCCTCTGGCCAGGTGTGGTTGAAAGTCAACAACACCCAACTCGCCCACATAGCATCAGCTGATTACTGTATACTCATCTCAGTGTTACTTCCTATGTTGCTCTGACGACAGATCTGACTTAAACTCAAATGGAAGGACGTTGATGTGTTTTCTAACCAGACCACAGCCTAGCGTAGTTAGTGAAATGGGTCAAGACTACGCCTGCGATCGCAGCACCGCTCTAAATGTAGTATGCTTGTGTTGGAATCTGCTATATTTTGGAGTGCTTGTTTATGCGTGGGCCTTTTTGCATCGGTTTTATGCAGTTATATTCAGCTTACAGTTCATTCAGTCAAGATTCTGAGGTGTGTAATGGGTCAGGATGGCATGAAATGGCTTGGCTGTGAAGGATATCAGCTGTGCTCGTTTCTTTGACTCATCTTGGAGTCATTCTAAGCCGTTCACACCTAATGCTCATCCAGTCAGAGCTCTTTGCTGTATAAAAATACTTTCGCCAATGTAATTAATTTAATTCGTGCCCGTTCCGTTTAATGCAATCTAATACCGCAAATTTGATTAACCTTCAGGGAGATTTCTGAGTCAGTATGCGAGAATGACCAATTAAAATCAGCTGTAAGTCACAAGCTCCCTGTAGACGAGAACAATGAGGGATTTTAGTTCAGCTCAATCACATCATTAGCCAAAACAGTTGTTCGTACAACGGTGGAACATTATTGATCTCATTCCCGAATCAATGGAACCTTGCAATGTCTTAACTTCTGCAGTGGATTATGGGTATAAGGCTTATATGATGGGGTAATGGATCAAGCCCACATAAATTTAGTTAGTGTATTAAAAATCGAGTGTGTTGATGTTTAATGCATGAGCTTAGAGAGTTATGTTGCCGTGAAAGCGCATCACATGGTTTCACTGAGGTCCTCTAAAGCAGACAAACACTTGACTCACATCAGTGCAAATCAGCTGAGTCCAGACACACAGGCTAAAGGAGCTGTTTAAGAAGAGGAGTATTTATAGCTGCTCAGGGAGATGACCAGCACGCAGTGACGCGGGTTAAAACAATACCTCTAATCTTTAATGCGCACACGTGGTGATTAGGTCATTTTGAACATGAAATGAAGAATCACATGACATTAGATTTACGTGGTTGACCAGTTAAAAACACAGAGTCCTTATTTAGCTCAAATGTTGTTGTTGTAGTAGTCACTAGAGTTTTGTAAAATTTGGAAAAAATATGAGTGGTGTTTGCATTGCGTACACTGCAATGCTTTCAACTATTTGGCCTTTTGAATTGGGGACTTTTTTGATGAAATATTTTATTTTAATATTTATATATAATATCAATAATATGAATATATATATATATATATATATACATTGAAATATTTTAAAAATATACACTGTATGTGTGTGTATTTATGTGTGTATATATATAATAAATACACACAGTCTACACACATATTATGTAAACAAAAAACTTATTTTGGATGCGATTAATTGACAAATTTTTAATATATAAAGTTTGCATAAAATTTTCTATATACATAAATAATAGTTAAATATATGTAATATATTATATTTTAAATATTCTGTTATGTCAATGATTTTATTTCATTACACAAATAACACAAATTGTAACATAAATTATCAGTAAATCGACAGAATATATTTTGTCTTACAGATCAAATGATAAAAAATAGATAAAACTAAAGTAACAAAAATCAGAGGAACTCTGTTTTTTTATAGTGATGTTTCCTTTGTTTAATTTTAAAAATACTTTAATTTTCCTTTTAAGATTTTTAATGTTTTTTTTTAAAGAATTCTCTTCTGCTCACCAAGCCTGCATTTATTTAATCCAAATATTGAACCAATTTATTATGAAATATTTTTACTATTTAAAATAACTGCTTTCTTTGTGAATATATTTTAAAATGTATCTTATTCCTGTGATCAGATCTAAATTTTCAGCATCATTACTGTAGTCGTCAGTGTCACATGATCCTTCAGAAATCATTCTAATATGCTGATTTGCTGTTCAAGAAACATTTATTATTATTATTATTATCAATATTTAAAACAGTTGAGTACATTTTTTTTTCAGGATTTTTTGATGAATAGAAAGATCCAAATATCAGCATTTATCTGAAATAATGATACTGAAAAGCTTTTGTAATATTATACACTATACCATTCAAAAGCTTTTAGTCAGAAATTCTACAAATTAATGCTTTTATTTACCAAGGATGCTTTAAATTGATCAAAAGTGATGATAAAGACATTTCAAATTTTACAAATGATTTCTGTTTCAGATAAATGCTGTTCTTCTGAACTTTCTATTCATCAAAGAAACCTGAAAAAATCTACTCAGCTGTTTTCAAAATAATAATAATAAAAATGTTTTTGAGCAGCAAATCAGAACAGTACAATGATTTCTGAATGATCACGCGACTGGAGTAATGGTGCTAAAAAAATCGCTATTTAAATCAAAGGAATGAGTAACTTTTTAAAATATATTCAAATAGAAAACAGTTATTTTAAATAGTAAAAATATTTTACTGTTTTTGCTATATTTTGGACCAAATAAATGCAGGTTTAGTGAAGAGACTTCTTTTAAAAAACATGAAAAATCTTAATATGTTAGTAATATATATTAATATTTAAAATTTTAAATATTTTGTTATCCTTGATGTCAAACAGTTTAATATAATCTGGAGTGCACATAAGTGGTGTGCATAAAAAATGTGCCGTGTAAATAAGTTCATACTGCTCATTTGCGTACCGACATGGTTGCATATAGTTGCTGGCAACCTGCCAAAATAAAAGCTTGCTTATTTAAAGTTTGAAAATGATGAAAATTCATATATTAAAAAGTAAATATAAGCATTTTATTTTTAAGTTTACTATAAAATAACTGTATTATTATTTAATATATATATTTTTTTTTAATAGTTATATTTAATGGGTCATCAAATTTCCAGGTGCTTTTATGAAAACCAAGCTGAAAAACATATGTGCAGCCCTGATTATAATCAATTAATTAATACAAATTCTGAGTAATTATTTTCATAACATATTTCCTCTTACAGATCAAATTAAATCAGCAAAAAGCAGCTTCAATATTTTAAATCTCTTACTCCGGATATCATAATATCAGTATCAGATGTATGGGTAATATGATCCAGCGTAATACTGTTCCAGTCTGTCTTGTGACCAATAAAAAAAGGAGAAAGGCAAGAATCAACAGGAAACAGCTTTGTTATTTTATGTTTTTGTCTGTTTTTGTTGTGTGTGAATGTGTTTGTGCGGGTCAGCTGAAGAAAGGTCGTGCTGAAAAGTCAGACAGAGGCTGACATTTGCGGGTGTGGCGGAGATTCAAGACAAACTCAAGTATCCTCGTGCGGGGGTGTAAGTGTGGGGGTGAGAGGCCCTTTTGGAAGATGTTTCACCATAAACATGGCAGCTGTGCTTTATGTCACAGCTTTGTTTCTAATCCAAACCTCAAACAGCTGGAAGACGATGAAGAGATAGAGAGCGAGAGAGAAGATACTGGTCAAAAGAAAAACACAGATGGTCCAACTTGATGGTCAAGAATGTATAGTTGTGATTTAGGTCATGTTATGATCTGATGTATAGGATCTATGCTCGCAAAATCATCAATCGTATCGGCTGTTAACCAATACTCTCCCGGTATAGTCGATTCCTATTTATTTTAAATTCCATTTATTTTACACTTTTCCCAAAAAAGCAATCGAGAGAGAAGTCTGCAGAGAGTCTGTCTGGGCCTGATCAGCCATTAGAGATGATAAATCTCCATATAACAATACAGACTGTAGCGTTTCTGTATTTATACGTGTGTGGGTTTGTGCCTGTAGGTTTTTTATATCTGTGCAAACGCGTAGGCCTGTTCCACCAGATGTTTGGAAGTATTCGTTACCTTTGTGTTTGTTATGGCTGCGGGCTGACTGATTTCTATTATACGACCTCATGCTTTCCTCCCTGCACAGCTCAGCAGTTTCCAGAATATTCTGCAGGGTCATATGAGGGATCATATAGATAGGCTATCGATACCCTTGTGCATGGAGCGATAATCCGGGTGGGTTGGTATCCGATACGAAACCTGTAGTCAGAGCTGCCATGTAGATGAAACATTGTATAGAAGTCAAAGGATGTTTGTGTTGTGTGTTTGTGTCTGCAGTTTGCATTGCATTGGCGTGGGTGCGATCTCATCTTGTGTGGCATGGCTTGATGACTCATAAACGGATCATTGTGATGTTCTCCATCTCTCACCCCCATTCTCATGGTATCCCCTCCTCACCGTCATGACCTCATGCAAACGCACAATGCGATTTAAATCCAAAGCTGAGAGGATGACATTCTCATCTTGCATTTTGCCAACAAAAATAGCACCTGTGTAGTTCACTCGAGTTCAGAAACCTTCTTTTTAATATTATAAGCTGTAAAGTCGAAATATCTTGTCGCTTTAATTTCTTGATTCCTTGTTTTGGTGCTTTCGCTCCTGCCTTAATCACACCTAGAGTAATCCTCCTATCTGCAGCGAAAACATGCCTGCTTATGCTCCAGGGGCCTATTAGCTCTTATCCCTGTGGAAAGACTCATATCTTTCTCTTGCTATCGCAGTAAATGTTTTGTTGCTGTAAATATTTAATTATGCGATAAAAGAAGTTATGATGTTGTCGGAACACACATAATAAAGTAGTTTCTGTGGTAAGCATCACTATTTTTATTGTTCAGTTGGGGATTTGCATAAACCTTAAGGGTGCAATTTGTAATTTCTACACCATAGTGGCGACAAGTGAAATTGCAGTAAAAATAAATCATATGATTTTTCTCCATCAGGACAATAAAACGTGTGATAGACTTATATTAAAGGAAAGTCCCAGGCATATTTGGAGAACAGAATATCATAGAGATTTGGCAATGGGCTTTTTTGACTTGAAACAGTTAGCAACCACCCAGAATGCTGTAGAAACCACCCCAAACATCCTAGAATCACTTAAAAACACCATAGAAACCATCCAGAATACTCTGGAATCAAATTGTAACACTTATGAACCATCTAGAACACTTTAAAGTCACCTAGCAACACCCACTGAATCAAAACCTTAGTATCCACATAGCAATGCCTTGGCAACCATCTAGAACGCTGTATAATCACCTTGCAATGACATAGAAACAAACCACAATACATTAGAATAATCTAGAAACACCTTATAAACAACCCAGAACAACTATCAGCATTGTAACATAATAAAATACTTTAAACTACTTTGTACTATGTCCTAGAATCACCTAGCAACACCCTAGAAACCCACCAGAACAGCCTAGAATCACATAGAAACACAATAGAAACCATCCGGAAAACGTTTGAATGACCGACCAGCCAAGATTTCTTGAAACCTTGGCAACCGCCCATAAGACCCTAGAATTATCTAACCATGTCCTAGACTCACCTAGCAACACCCTAGAAACCAACCAGAACAGAGAATCACATAGCAAAACAACAGAAACCATGCCGAATACTTTAGAATGGCCGACCTACCAAGAACTCTTGAAACCCTGGCAACCATCCATAACACCCAAGAATCATCTTACCATGTCGTAGAATCACCTAGCAACACCCTAGAAACCAACCAGAACACCCAATCACAAAGCAACACAGTAGAATCCATCCGGAATACTTTAGAATGACTAACCAACCAAAACCCTTAAAACCCTGGCATCCCCCCATAACAATCTGGAATTATCTAACCATGTCCTAGAATCCCCTAGCAACACCCTAGAAACCAACCAGAACAGAGAATCACATAGCAAAACAACAGAAACCATGCCGAATACTTTAGAATGGCCGACCTACCAAGAACTCTTGAAACCCTGGCAACCATCCATAACACCCAAGAATCATCTTACCATGTCGTAGAATCAACTAGCAACACCCTAGAAACCAACAAGAACAGCTTAGAATCACAAAGGAACACAACAGAAACCATCCAGAATACTTCTGAATGACCAAACAGCCAAGATTTCTTGAAACCCTGACAACCACCCATAATACCCTAGAATGATCTAATCATATCCTAGAATCCCCTAGCAACACCCTAGAAACCAACAAGAACTCCCTAGAATCAACTAGCAACACACTAAAATATTCCAAACACCCTGGCAACCACCCATAACATCCTAGAATTATCTAGCCATGTCCTAGAATCACCTAGCAACACCCAAGAAACCAACCAGAACACCCAGGAATCACATTGCAACACTATATAAACCATCCAGAATACTTTAGAATGACCAACCAACCAAGAAATCTTGAAACCCTGGCAACCACCCAAAACACCCTAGAGTTATCTAACCATGTCTTAGGATCACCTAGCAACACCCTAGAAATCAACCAGAACACCCAATCACAAAGCAACACACTAGAAATCATCCAGAATACTTTTCCCCTAGTAACACCCTAGAATCACCTAGCAACACACTAAAATATTCCAAACATAAAAACACCATGACAACACCCATAACATCCTAAAATTATCTAGCCATGTCCTAACACCCTAGAAACTAACCAGAACATTCAGGAATCACATTGCAACACAATAGAAATAATCCAGAATACTTTAGATTGACCAACCAACCAAGAACTCTTGAAACCCTGCAACCACCCATAACACCCTAGAGTTATCTAACCATGTCATAGAATCACCTAGCAACACCCTAGAAACCAACCAGAACACCCTAGAATCACCTAGCAACACACTAAAAAAATTCCAAACATAAAAACACCCTGGCAATCACCCATAACATCCTAGAGTTATCTAACCATGTCCTAGAATCCCCTAGCAACACCCTAGAAACCAACAAGAACACCATAGAATCACATAGCAACACGATAGGAACCATCCGGAATTCTTTAGAATGACCATCCAACCATAAACACATATAGTAGCGGCATGAAAACACAAACAAAAACATTTTAAACATCTTCATACCAACATAGCAACACCCTGGCAACCAGCCTACAGCCTAGTGTTGTTACCAAAAACAGGATCTCTGTGGGTATGTTGAATCGCATTTTCTGTCAGGTCAAATATAATAGATCTAATGACGGAGCTGTTGTTTTCATTCAGTGGTGAAAGTTATGTGGCTGTGTGAGTCTGGTACAGTAATACTGTATATCCTGCTTCCTGCATGTAACCATGACCTCTAAATCTCTGTTTGTTTTCCTCTCTCTCAGTGGAAGCCATTGTGGAGTTTGATTACCAGTCCCAGCACGATGACGAGTTGACCATCGCTGTCGGTGACATCATCAGTAACATCAGGAAGGATGAAGGCGGCTGGTGGGAGGGAGAGCTGGACGGCCGGAGGGGGCTCTTCCCCGACAACTTTGTCAGGGTAAGTGCTGAACTCAGCGTTCACGCTTTTGACCTTCCCTTGCAGGAGGTAGAGGAGGGATTCACAGCCTAGTCTCACCACAGGACGTTGGTTCTTTGCCTTAATTTAGCCTGACCAAGCTATCAACACTTTTTTTTTTTAGTGTGAGTGTTAGTGTTGAGTGAAATAGCAAAAACAGTTCTGTCTTGAAGTTTCAGACTTTTGACAATATCCAATACATATCTCATGTATGGTATTTGGTGTCTTTTTGCGTGTCTTTTTTGGTTTACCCACACCTGATTAACATCGGCTCTGCTTATTAGCGACCCTATGCTAACTTTCGCTGCTCTCTGTAGATTGCATTGGTCATTAATGGAAATGAGCCGCCTGCATCTGTATTCTTTAATTTGTGCTTTTTCAAAGCACTTTTTATTTTGAAGATACAGCGCCAAATTTACTAAACAGGGCAAGTTTGCATGAGAACACAATCTTATAAAAGCAAAACGGGAGTGGAAAGTTTTGCGGTTGATCTACTGACAAGATATTGTTGCCAACAAGTTATTGCAGACATGTATTGAAATTTCATTATATCTCTCATTATATTGTTCACCACTAGTGTGTGTTTGCAAGTGTGTATGTTTGTGTTAAGCTGAACTCAGCAGGCCACTATGAATGCTGACTGTCAGAGGATAGCGAGGTTGTGTGTGTCAGCGTGTGTTCTGAGTGGATAAGTATTGGTCACACTGAGCTGCAGCACTGCAGACGAACAGGATACTAGTGTTGATTTTGAGAATGAGAGAGCGAGTATCTCTATGACTTGTGCGCTCCCTCTCTCGCTCTCTCTCTCAAGTGACACTAGTGCATTGGGGCATATTGCAAAACTGCAAACTCCACCAGCAGATTGTTATGAGCTCAGGTGTGAGGAGTCCATGAAAGCTTGTTAGCGTTGTAGCGCTGCATACTTGTTAGCAGCAGGAAGGCGTGATATGAGACTCTATCTAATCCCACTGGGATGATTCTTAGTACTACATTAGTATAGCTCTCATCGTGTGCTCCTTTTGTTTATTCCTTACTGCAATTTTCAACAAGTAATACACCTTATTTTGGTGTGAACTTTAGTGAAAATCATGTGGTTGTTTGAAATGTTTACAAGTCAAGTTTCAAAGCTCTTGTGTTATTTTCATAGCCCTGTTGCAAGATGATTTATTTTTATATTCTTAAAGTCTCTGTTGATTTGTTCATTAAGATATGCTTGTGTAAATGAAAGCATGTGAAGTTACACTTGAATCAACTGTTCATCTAAAAACAAATCATTGAACTACTTTAGGCGAGCTTTTTATTTCTTTAAAAGCCCACTCAAAAGTTTTCATGAGTCTTTGAAGTCTGTATCAAGTCTAAATTTAGTCTCAGATCATTTGAGGCAATTTAAAAAGCATAAAATATTGTAGATTGGAGGAGAGTGTTCTGTCTGCAGGCCTGTAAACGATGCAGTTTATGCAGCTAGCGCAGTGTACAGAAAGACTGTGCAGCTTTGTGAGGTCACTTCCTTTTTTATGGTTCATGGTAGAGGGAAGTGCAGACTTCCTCTGATGGCACTGGGGAGGGTGGATGCTTAACAGTGAGAAAATTTTATGATGTAGTTTAAACCCGCTTTTTTACAGCACGAGCACAACCAATGAACTCATTCTGAAGACACTAAAACAGTCATCATGAAATCATAGTCAAGTTATTTCTTTAAATAATGTGATGATTCTCGTCACAGGCTGCATAAACGTATAAAAATAGGTGGTGGGAGAGTTCACCCAAAGCTGGAAAAATGCCTACACGTTGTTCCAAATTTGTAAAGTCCGAGTTTTTTCTTCCTCGCAATGAAAGTTAATGGGGTCCAATGTTGCTCCCATTTATTATATGGACAAAAACAGTTAAAACGTCTTTTTTGTGTGTGTTTGTAATAGGGATGTAAAGATATTACCAATATCGCGATAGCAAAACTGTCTTGATATTATTGTGGTCACATTACGATATGAAACAATAGGTCTTCCAGGCAAAAACTTTAGTTTTTAAAGTATATTTAAACTTTTTATTCTAACATAAAAAGTCTTTAAAGTTGTGTTTTGGGCCATTATGCTTTGGCACAGTATCTGTCAAACAAACTAAAACTGAAAGCAAAATACGGATAAATCCCTTCATCAAGTCTGTTTTTGCTCGATTTGCTGCACTTTTCAAAGAAGTTGAGGTGATCAGCGTGTGATCTGATGTTTTCCGTGCCTCAGAATGGCTCCATTCACAGTGAATGAATGCAGTGAACTCATTTATTTCATGTCCTTTGAGTTTAGTGTGCATTTGGGAACACAACAGCCACCAGTTATGCTTTACTTTACAGCATTTCACTAGATTTGTAGAGAGAAACGTTTTTGTAAGCCTGCTTTCACTAAAACTGGAGTTTTCCGACAAAATAAAAGCTCTACTGCCATTTCCATCAAAATAAAAGCTTAAAAGTGCAGTATGAATTTCTGACATCTAGCAGTTTAAATGGGTAATGTTACTGCTGTCCAAATTCAGAATAGCTCTTTGAAGTGTAGAAATTAGGAAAGAAGTATTATAATTTTCCTACTGTATTGTGAAGCAAACTAATATACCTATGAAATATTAGTTTTTGTTCATCTTACATTGCAATTGTTTTACAATATATGGCTATTACTGTCAGAGGAATAACAATAATATAAAATTGTTATTATTATTAAAATATTCTAATTCATTTGGCTTCCTAAAACACCAGTGTGAATGTAATTTAGAATGAGACGGTATATCGCAACTAAGTCCCCTTTAAAGTTCAGGTACAAGTCAATTTACTGACTTTTTTGACTCAAGTTTTCTTCATTTGTCTTTTTTTTAAAATATCACAATAAATATTGTATTGTGGACTTCATATTGTGATATTATTACATTATGATATTGTTACATCCCTAGTTTATAGAAATAGTTAATCTAAAAATGAAAATTTGCTCACCCTCAGGCCATCCAAGATGAGGATGAGTTAGTTTTTATCATCAGAACGGATTTAGAGAATCTGAAAATTGCTCAGCAATGAATCCTCTACAGTGAATGGGTGCCGTCAGAATGAGAGTCCAAACAGCTGATAAATACACAATAATCCACAAATAATCCAAATGACTCCAGTCAATCATTTAACGTCATTAAGAAATAAACATCATTAGGTTGCTTCTAGGTAAAAGTCCTCTTATCTCAATATTTCTTTTAAGTGAAAAGAAAAACATCTGAATTTGGCGAGAAATAACCACAAATAAAGCTCTGTTTCAGTCCTAAACAAATATGTAGGTGCATTTTGTTGTGAGAGGACTGCGAAATTTTCATGTGATTTTGTTGTGTTTTAAAGAGCAGATCATATGGGTTTTCGAAAAATATATTTTTTTGCCATTTGTAACATAGCTATCTGTCAATGTAAACAGTCTGCATAGTTGTTAATTAAAAAAGTGCATGATAAAGATATTGCCTCTCAAAAGAAAGTCGACTCTGAACCACCTTAACGAGTCGTCTGTTACCGATATATGTCACTAGGTAACATTTGCATAATCCCTGCCTATTTACAAAATATGAACAGGCTGACCTGCCCACACACACTTCAGCTAGTTAGTGTGTTTAGTGAGTTTTTTGCTGTGAGAGTGTGTTTTGTTTTCATTGACGAAAAATAATGTGAGGAATCAGTGGGACAGCACTTACAGCACTTGAGAAACGTCCTGATCAAGCGGTAAAGTTTCCGGTTTAAGCGACTGCACTTTTCCCCCACTTTTTTGACCTTACAGCATCTTTGTTTACAAGTAACCCTAATTATGGCAAATGGCCATTTCGTTTCCAAAATGCATTGTATATGGAAAGACCAATCACAACAGACTTGGCCAGCTGACCAATCAAAGCATAGTAGGCTCATTAAAGGGAGGGGTTTCAGACCTTAAGCTCAGAACTGCTTCGAACAAATAGTTTCAAAATCATTTAAAAATTGTTCTAACATTAAATGTGTATTCTGACAAAATTACAAAGTTTTCTGACCTTAGATGTGTTTTAGGGCTGTGACAGTCGCAATGGTCGGTTGCCACCAGCGGTACTGCACGTGATGTCACACAATCTATAACAAGCATAAAATAAAAATAGAAACAGTGTTTCTACAACAATTATTCTGCCGTGGCCGTGTTTAGTGTCCCCGCCGGCAACAGCAGCTGGAAGAGATCCACGTTCATACGCACACAATAGGCTAAAACTTGCAAAACTCTGGGAAAAGTAATTACTATGAATGTGTCGGAGGGAAATAAGGACATACTTGAATGAATTATTAATAAACTATTTTTTTCTGAGCCAGTGTCGCAAAGATGACGATCCTGACTCTGCATTGGACGCGCCTTTAGAGAGAAATGCGTCTCTACGGATTTTATAATGAAAGACTTTTTGTTTTCGATTTGAATTTTTTTGTTTTAAAGTAGTATAGTAATAATTTAAAGCTTTCTATAGATATATTTATATGTAAGGCAAGTATTCGCTGAGTTTTGTTTCGTTTTTGTGCAGCGCTCCTCTTCAACACCGAGACATCAGAAAGTGCATCTTGTTTGTTTTCTTTATTTTTACAAAAGCACAACATTTTGTCAATATTGTGAGTGCACGGAAATAATATTACACTCTTTACAGTTCCGGATGATATATTATGCTTACCTTTATGAGCAAAGATTACGGCGTATTTAAATTTTTTTGCAAGTGATTGTGCTGGCGCCTCCATGTCCTGCAAAGCGCATTTAGCTTCCACTCTCCAGCAAACGATTGTATGCGCATAATAGCGTGCATTTATCTAAGTTAAACGTCAAACATAGGCTGTGATCAACTCTGGCGGCTTGGTCGTTACGTTACAATCTTAATTTCGTTAGGGCAAAAATCTTAATTTAACAAACAAAAATGTTCCAAACACATTTCTAAATTAACTAAAGAAAAGGAAAGAAATAGAACCACGTTCCTATTAAAAAGAAAACTGAGCTATTTTAATGGATTCAACAGTGTAATGGCAAAGAGAGAGAAATGACTCGGGCTCCAGTCGGACTTTGGCCGGTAATTCTTATTCTTATTTTGGCTACTTTCTTATTTAAATGTATAATTTCTTTGATATTTACTTTAGTGTTTTATAGGCTGAAATAAACACGCACGTTTGTTATGTTTCAAAATTGTTTATCAACACCGCACCACCAACGGTAGTTGGTCCACCGTTGGTCCACCGCGGTGGAAAAAATCTGCCACCGTCACATCCCTGATGTATTTAAACATGTTGTAGGGGACTCCAACGCAACATTATGCCACTTTAAAATACCATGACCTGCTTGTTAATAAAACATTTTAATGTAACTGTTAGATAAACATTGCTGTCAGTTCACATTTATTGCTACAGTGAGTATTGTATTATGTTAGCATGCTAAATTTGAGCTTGCCAAATAAATGGCTACGAAACAAGCTGTGATGTTTCCATTCTCAAAATGGTTCGGATAGTTACCATACACCCACACATCTCACATACTCGTTTAATTTAAACACAAAATCTACCTTAGTGTCTACCTTATCTACCTTAGTAATGAATGCTCATGAGTATTTACACATCCAAGCTCATTTTCACAACAATAATGCTAACGTAAACAGTAGATTTTGGCTGCATTGAAGTGTTTCAAAAGCGATTTGTGGTGCCTGCATACTAAAGCAGGGCCAGTTTTGTTATGTTCTCTCTGTGGGTTTGGATAGTGCTGAGTTGGGGTATCAGTAAAACGGAGCGTGAGTCATATTTCCACCTGAACAGCTCAGAGAACACGCTCAGCGTACAGCTCACAGTGGTCTTGGAGCTCCCAAGCGAGGTTGGAACATTCACACTTACTTGTGTTTACACTAACGTAAGTCAGGCAACGTGTTCAGGGTTCAGCAGCTTGATGGCCTTAAACGTTTAGAGTGAAAACAAGATGTGTGAGTGTAAGAAAACATGCTGGTGGGTATTGAGGCCCTTTCTAAAGGAAAGTTTTGTTGCTCAAAGGTTGGCCTGTGTACTTTGACAATTGCTGTCTGATTGGGGTTTCTATTTATACTTGACCACATAAATGTGTTTCCAACAAATAAATGTAAATCGGATGTTCTATTTTAGTGCACTGTATGTTCATATTCTTTATTCCGTGATGATGCAAATGCCAGGCATTGATATTTACTCTTAAACAATCTCTTCACCCCATATAACAGTTACTGTTTGAGTATTCCTGAGGTGATGTGTGATCAAGATGGCAATCTGTAGAACATTAATACTAGCTATCTAAACATTGTGTTTTCTTTATATTTTACTTAATATCTCAGGAGACTTCAATCAATGGGTCATTCTGTAATTGTGGGTACATCTCATGTCAGTGAAGTTTTTGACAGGAAGCGAAGTGGGAGAGAGAGATGGGGGTGGGTTCGGGAATGGTCCACGAGCCGCCGACGTCAGTGAAGTATGTTTTTAATATATTTTCATCAATATAAAGCCCCGATGCTTAATTTTCTAGTGCACAATTACATTTTTCCCAGTCACACTACTATATGTTGAAAAAGTTATATCTTTTGTTCAAAAATGATGTTCATATCACATACAACCCTGGTATTCAACTGTCCGATTTTGTAAAGTTGCTCATTCTACTCTGCATTTAAGCATGAAAATGACCTCAAATATAAGTTAATTTAATAGTTTTGCATTTGGTTAGATTAGGTTATCAAGACATTTGGGTGTGCACAAAAATAATAAGTGTTTATTTTGATTATTTTTTATTTGTGTCCGAAAAACCATTGTCAATTAAGTTACCCAGTAAAGAACCCCCCCTCAAAAAGGAATGGTTTGTCCTATTCTTGCATAATTTGCACAGTATGATATTTCCTCTAGAAGCACATGGAAGAAACACTAGAAGTTATGTTCTCCCTTTTCCCTAATATTGGTTAAACTAGCAAACCTGTGTCAAGAGTGGATTAATTGACTGTCAACAGTGTTACACAAGTATTGCTGCAAATTTAGACAATTGAACTACATCTTATGTTTTGTTAATGAAAATATTTTTCTAAACATACCATATGCTCAGCAGTTCTATGCTTCTATGTTGAGTATAGGCATAAAACACTAAAAATGTCAACTAAGTTGCCTGTAAACTGTGTTACCCAGTAAACAGGACAGTAGCAAACATAGATGGTATTTTATGCACATATTCCTACAGAGCACCTTTATTTATATAGCACATTATACAAGATAGATTGTTTCAAAGCAGCTATGTAAGGTCATGTTTGAGTTTTTGAGAAACAGAAAAAGTTTTTTCTTCACATTGTCAAATTCTAAATGTACCCCTAATTATAGAATGACCCCAATGCTCTCACATGTTTTTGTGAAAATCTTTTCTGAAACTCTTTTGGAGGCACATATGAATATATTTTTAGTGTTTTTCTCCTGTAGAAAAATCTGAAAAGCAAGAAACTCAAAGAAACTGAGAAGCAGAAGTCTTTATTTTCTCTCTATTTGATCACAGTTCTTTCTAGGAGAAACTGTTGAGCATTTCCGTACTGTCTTGTCTTCCCTGTGGGTTTGTGAGAAAGAGAGCGTGAACATTCAGACACACATAGTGTGTCATGAAATAAGCATCTGAAAAATGTGTCGCACTTTCTCTAGCTTCATTCCCAGACCAACTACTCACTTGAGAAGTGTGTAGTCTTACGTAATCTCTTATCAGGGCAAAAGTCTTTGGGTAGCAATGTGGTAACTGTTATGTACAAAGCAGTGTTTGGTAAACAAAGTCTCAGTGTAGTTCTTAGCTCATGTGCATGACTATGATGTTATTTATTTATTTTTATATATATTTATATAGGGTTTAGGTGCTTTTGCATCTAAACTCTTCATATACATTTATTTGATTTTATGTATATTTATTGGTGCATTCAAACAAATAATCGCGACTAATCTCATCCAAAATAAAAGTTATTTACATAATATATGTGTATATTAATTATGTATTTATAAGTACACACACATACATTATATATTTAAAAAATATTTACATTTATATATTAATGTGCATATAATTGATATTATATCTAAATATTTTAAATGTATAAAACATATTTTCCTTAAATATATGCACTGAACACACATGTATTATAAAAACGGAAACTTATTTTGCATGCAATTAATCGTGATTAATCGTTTGACAGTGCTATTATTTATTTATTTTTGTGTTATTTTTAGGCTGCTTTAAAAGGAATACTTTTAGTTTCAACTTCTCTTAGAGACTTTTAGATAAGTTTTGTCTCTAAAATATTACTGCTAAAATTCTACTCAAATGTATCTTTTTTAGGAGAAAGAGTCAAGATTAATCGTGATTAATCACATCCAAGATAAATGTTTTTATTCACATAATATATGTGCGTACACTGTGTATAGTTAGTATGCATATATATATATATATATATATATATATATATATATACATACAGTATATATTTTTAAATATTCACATGTATTTATGTTCATAGAATTGATATTATCTATCTATCTATCTATCTATCTATCTATCTATCTATATATATAGAGAGAGAGAGAGATTATAGTCATAAAATTTGATATT
Source organism: Labeo catla (assembly GCA_012976165.1). NCBI lineage: Eukaryota > Metazoa > Chordata > Actinopteri > Cypriniformes > Cyprinidae > Labeo > Labeo catla. The sequence goes on along the minus strand of VONZ01000029.1, from coordinate 1,843,487 downwards.
AAATATAAATATTTTTAATATATAAACATTCTTGAATATATACATGCATGTGTATTTATGTATGCGTAATAAGTATGCACAGTACACACACATATATTATGTAAATAAAAACTTATTTTAAATGCAGTTAATTGCGATTAATCATGATTAATTGTTTGACAGCACTATTATTTATGTATATTTTATTTATTTATTTAAGTTATTTTTAGGCTGCTTTAAAAGGAATACTTCTACTTCAAACTTCTCTTAGACACTTTTAGATAAGTTATGTCTCTAAAACATTACTGCTAAAAATTCTACTCAAATTTATCAGCTAGTCCTCGTGGATAACTGGTCGACCATATCACATATTCTCGTCTGATGTAGAAGTGGAAGTGTGCATTTATCTTTAGGAGAAAGAGTCAAAAATGCATGTTGCCATCTACAGGTGTTTCCTGTTTGAGGTCTGCCACAAGTAAATCTCACCCTTATCCTGTTTGTCTGTCAATTTGTGCTCTGCCATGATGCTCATGCTTTCACAAAGCTCAATCAGACCTCTTGTAGTTCAGCTGAGCCGCCACATACAAAGGGGAGGTTATGATAATGAAGGATGATAAATGTCGCGAGCGCTCTAATGGGTCAGTTCTTGTACGGGGGGCTTCCTTTCTCGCAGATTGGTTCAGTCATGCATGCACCCCAGCTTCCTGTTTTGGTGATGTGATAATGGACTGATAATTTAGCCTCTTCTGTGATTAAATGAACGATGTAATTTCGAATAGACAGGCATCCGTTCTTCACAAGCGCTCAATCATGTCTGGACTTGTGCCATCCCTCTATCTGCCCGCTTTTCTTCCTCTCTCTTTTTATCTCTTTTTCATTCTCTGACACAGCTGGCCAGGATTGTTTCAGTATCACGTTTTTAATTAACCTCAGATAATCTGCTATTCTCTGAATTCAAATAAGGAGATTATATTCTGTCCTGTCGCAGTTACAGGCTCACTTGACGTTGCTGTGCTACATGGTCACGAAAACGTAGTGTTTGAATATGTTTTTAAGCTTTGTGGTTGTGATTTTGAGCTGTTGAAATGCAATCAGCAGTGTGAGAGAACTCATTTTGCTATATGTGCACGCTGTCAGTTTAGGCACTTGCATGTGTCAAAATGCCCGTCTTTGCAAGTATCCATGTAAACACAGTAATTTAGGTCTATAGTAAAAGCAAACAGCTGAGGAAAAAAAAAACGTGTGTAACAGTATATTGGATTCAGGTAACTCTTAAAGTGATAGCAGTCTGATATTCCTGCTTTCTGTCAGTCATGCTAATCAAACAACAAAAGAGAGAAAATCTCTAACTGCTCTTGACTAAATCACTTTTGTAAATTTAAAAAGAAGAAAGTAACCCTGGACCACAAAACCAGTCACAAGTAGCACGGGTATATTTGTGGTAATAACCAAAAATACATTATATGGGTCAAAATTGATTATTTTTTTTGTTCCATGAAGATATTTTGTAAATTTCCTACTGTAAATATATCAATTAATTTTTTATTAGTAATATGCATTGCTAAGAACTTTTTGCACAACTTTTTTCAATATTTAGATTTTTTTGCACCCTCAGATTACAGATTTTCAAATAGTTGTATCTCAGCCAAATATTGTCATATCCTAACAAGCTTATTTATTCTGTTTTCAGATGTATAAATTTCAATTTAAAAAAATTGACCCTTAAGACTGGTTTTGTGGTCCAGGGTCACATATATACTTAATTTACACAGTGAAGAGTATGCAGTGTTTTTATACATTTTCATAGCATTTCTTATTTATTTGTTCTACCGTCGTTTTTTTGTGCTACTCCTAGTAATTAGTTTCTTATTTTTATTTAATCTCTGACTGTTTACTTGTCTTGTGAGCTTGTTTTTCATAGTATTGACACTGGTGACAAAAAATATGAAATTTATATGGTATCAAAAATGTTGATATCATAAAGACTTTATTTAAACGAAAAATAACTATGTTAGGGCTGGGCGATATGGCAAAAAAATAAATCTATGATTTTTTTTGTTAGAAAAAATTCTTTATTTTCTTTTACGATTAATTTAATTTAATTAGTCAACTTGAAAATGTAGCTACAACATGATTGAAGTAACTTTTTCCCTCTAGTTAAAGAAAATTATTATTCCAAATGCCCTGAGATAATCTGCTATTCTCTGAAATCAAATAAAGAGATTATATTCTGTCCTGTCGCGGTTACAGGCTCACTTGACGGTGCTGTGCTACACTGTAAAAAATAAAAAACACAATTTGTTGAGTCAGCTTAAAATTATTTGTTACCCTGCTGCCTTAAAATTTTGTTCAGTCAACTTGAAATGTTAAGTTGTACTAAGTAACAACTTAGATATTTGTGTTTGCTAAACTTAACAGATGGGTAAGTAACCCAGCTGCCTTAAAATTTTAAGTTGATTCAAATCAAATATCTAATTTGTCACTTAGTATAATTTAACATTTCAAGTTGAATAAACTTTTTTTGAGTTGACTGAACTTAAAATTTTAAAGCAACCAGGTTACAAATTATTAAGTTGGCTTAGCGTTTGTATGCGTTTTTAGGCATTGCAGTTTAAAAACAAGTGATTTTGAGCTGTTGAAATGCAATCAGCAGTGTAAGAGAACTCATTTTGCTATATGTGCACGCTGTCAGTGAGGCATTTTAGAATTTTTGACGCTTTATAGGCCTTCAATGGTTAAAGACACACTTGTATGTGTCAAATCACATGAAGTTGTCAACATGATGTAAATGATAAACAAATCACTTGTTAAATCTTTGCAGAAAAGATGCATGAACTACAACGACATCTTGTTCAGACTTGTCTTACACATATTATATGTTAAGAAATAATACAAGGAAAATGCTTTAAAAACTCAAAAATCAAGGTAACTCAAATTCATAATGACTGAAGGTATAACACCAGCAGAAAATTATTAACTATAAATGTTCTGTAAAAACAATGAACAGTCATTGTTTTGTCATCATGATGCAAACATGAAATATCAGACGTACAGTAGTAGTTCTTAACAGGTTTTTTTATTCGATCACGCTGCTTTTCCATTGTTTTTTCTATATAAACATGAACACGTTTGACTGTTTCACTCGCATTTCTTGCAGCGTCTCATGGATGAAGCGGCAGTCTAAAAACGTGGTGCTCAAGTTAAAAGAAGGTCACTCCCATCTTCTTGCATGTTTTTCCTATTCCACTGCCAACATCACACCTTTGTCAACACAAAAACGCATTCTGTGTGAATGGCGCCTAGCGATATGAAAGGGTCACGTGTGAGCAGTTAATCACGTGCGGCGACATGCGGTTGGGTCGTTCTTTTCTCTTTACTGTCATTTTTGCCATATTGTCATTGTCAAGTCTAATTTTATCGTATGGTAATATTTCTATTCAAAATTGCGATTCCTCGATTTCGCCCACAGATCAGATCATGATGCCATCGTCAAATAATTTGTGAAACAGTTGTTCCATGATGATATCATAATGTGATCTATGCAACATTACTAAATTAATCATCAAATATTTATTGCGTACTTTCTGGCAATTAAATGTGCAATAAATGTGCCATCACTGTTGCATTTAGCAGTAAATTGTGACAACCATTACTTCAGCATCTCCAGAGCATTTATGATTCAACAGCACAGGCTCAATCCGGTTAGATCCTGTGTCAGATGGTCTGTGTCACTGGATTTGCCGAAGTTTGCATGATTCATGGCGTTGAATATTTGGAATATATTCATGATGAGCTTAATGAGACTCTTCATTTTTTGACGGTTCACAGAAACGGTTGTCCTTAATTTTTTAATGTTATTAAGAAATGTATATATAGAGAGAGAGATGACATTTATTAATATATTAATACATTTTATCTGCTTTTTGTTTTTGTCTTCATACCATAAACATGCTTTCGGTAAGGTGCTTTACATTTAACTTTCAGCCTTTTCGGCCTCTGAGATGTCAAACTAAATCCTTCAAAATCACATCTTTATGTGTTTATGTTGTTTTTTGTGTGTTTGATTGTCATTTCTACCTATCTGCACTTTTGTATCTATGTAGGAGTGTGTGTCTCAGTATGGGGCTCTGTTTTCGCTTCACTGGCCTGATAATCCATGGGGCGGCTGCTTGCAAAACTGTGTCACAGGCAATGATGCATTTCACCCTGAAACGTGGAATTCTGTATCCTGGACCCAGCATCCTGAATCAGTTGCTGATGTAACTGGGTTGTAGAGCATTTAACCTCCTAACCTGAGAGGGAGGTTTAGTTGGTGTGCTGGATTCTTAGGGTTGTACGTCATTCATTGTTCTCGCTCTATTCTTCTGTTATGTTCAGAACTGCACTTCACTGCAATCTCGACGTGACGTATTCCCAGCTACCTCCGCTGTTCCTAAAGACCTTTTTTGGAGGATTTCACAAAGCCTTGGAAATTTTTGAATGACTATGATGGTCTTAACAAATTAACCAATTGAAGCAACCAAATGGAATGGGTATTTTAAGACTTGGCATGTGCAAAGCTGCATTGGGTTGTCTAAACAATGAATAGCTTAGTTGACTAGACAGCTTTCTGTTGGTCAACAAATTTGCATGACCAGTTGAACCTGTTGCAAAATATGCATGAGTACACCTTTCACCTTCACACAAATTTCTTGTTATTCTTATGTATTCTTCTCAAAATTACTGAATTTTGCTTTGAACAACAATAAATGTGACCACATCTTGTCTAACGAGGGCGCAAGTCATTTAAACTGCACATTAGCATGCTAAATTCAAACTTTAACATAATCTAATGTAGTTTTATTAAAAATATCTAACCTTATTATTGTTCTGCACAAATAATAATAATAATACTGGGACTTTTTGGAATAAACATGGTTAAAAACAGCCATTAAGACATGTATTGGTGTAACACAGACATTTCCTCTTTGTACCTACTCTGTCTCCCAACATAAAATCTCTTTTTACCAGAGTAAATTATTGCAAGACTTTTTTCGTACGCCATACAGCCTGATTCTCAGCATGAGCAGGCCTGTGGCATTGATCAAAGAGCAGCGCCAGCGTACCAAGGTCGTCTACGATGTTGTGTACGAGAGGGCCTGTCATTCCCCGAAGCACATGATGACTTTTTTCTCCTCCCTGTGTAGTGAAAGACAGAGAAATGATGGGACGCTGTGAAAACCAGCTACCATTGACCATCTGGAGCAGACCAGTGAGCGGGGGATAGGAATGTAGATCACACACACACACACTTTCAGAGCTCTGTTAATGCTCTTGTGAACAGGAAGTCAGTGAAAAGAAGTCTCGTGACAGAGAAGGAGCAGAATGTGTGTGTGTCAGTGTGTTGAACGAATAACCGTGTTAGTGATTCATGCGCGCATAGTCAGGCCGGTTTGAGCGAAGTTCACTGCTTTGTGGTCAAAAATATGTGAACACCCCCCCTTTTGACAAACACGGACTCTTTCTGTCAGGTGAGTCTGATTAGGCCTCTGCTGCTCCCAGAATGCTTTGCAAGACCGCTGTTTTTGCTGGCATGTTTATTTTTACAGTTCAAAAGGAAAAGGCCACGTCTGGTCTGGTCTGTATGTCTTTGTGTGCGTACAGTATCGTTAGAAGGGGCGCATTGCAGAAGTTTGCAGCTACACACTGTGGTTTGACTTGAGTTGAGCTCTGTCAAAGCCTTTGACTTTGACAGGAAGTGTATATTAGAAAAAAGTGAGCCTTGCAGCTGCGTGCCGTAAAGCGAGATGAGTGCGAAACGACGGGTTGTGATTGTCCCCTCCACAAACACCACAGTTACCTACTTAAAATGATTTTGGTGCAAAATTACTTTTTAATAGTGCATAAAATGTTTTACTGAGAATACTAAATGGTTTTAATATAGCTATCCAAAAGTGACCTTTATTTAAAGTTTTAAAAAAACTGTATTAGTTTTTACAGTTGACGTCAAAAGTTTACACACACCTTGCAGAATCTGCAAAATGATTTATTTTTTTTAAACTAAAATAAGAGGGATCATACAAAATGCATGTTATTTTTTTATTTAGTACTCACCTGAATAAGGTATTTCACATAAAAGATGTTTACATATAGTACACAAGAGAAAAATCCTTCAGGTCCCACAAATTCTTTGGTTTTTCAGCATTTTTGTGTATTTGAACCCTTTCCACAATGCATTAAGAGCGGGGGGTGAAAACTTTTGGAATTTAAAGATCAGGGTAAATTTAACTTATTTTGTCATCTGGAAAACATGTAACTATCTTCTGTAGCTTCAGAAGGGCATTACTAACTGAAAAAAATATGATATTTAGGCAAAATAGGAAAAATGTACACATTCTCATTCTATTAAAAAGTTTACACCCCCAGGTCTTAATGCATTGTGTTTCCTTCTGGAGCATCAGTGAGTGTTTGAACCTTTTGTAATAGTTGCATAGTTGCACCAGTCAGCTAAACTAATTTACTGTAGGTTAATGTTAATTTCTACCAGGGATGGATATGACTGGTTATGTTCCACTGTCATTGGTTCATGTGATACATCCTGCCTCTTGTGTTCATTTGCGTTCTGCATTTGTGAATCAGTCTGAATGAACAATATAATGGCGTTAATGGAAAGACTCATTTAAAAAAGTAAGTAAACAACTCAAACATTTAGATATTTTTAGTGTTTTAGTGAGTAATCAGCTTTTTAAAATTTAAAGTATGTCTGTGACCAATATTTACGGAGCTTTGATAACTGATGGCCAGCAAAATTCAAAAATAGTTCAAAGTTAACTATTAAAAAGAACAGCTGAACATACGTTTACAAATGAAATGTTTAAACTGTTACTGCAGTGAGTTATTATTTTAATAAATGTAAAATGCTTAAGAACACTAACTTGATGAGATTCTGCAGTCATTACTCGTGAATGTGTTTTTGTGTCTGTATGATCCTCGCCATTGTTCTTGCTCAAGTTTCATCGTTGACCTACTATGTGATCTCCAGCTGTACTTTGGCCCCTAGGGGCCTGGCTTTAATGCGTTTCCATGGCAGCAGCACCATAAGGTATACAGGTAGACCATTACACATATGCTTTACTGTCTATGCCTTAATTAGGCTGGTGATGATGGAGCTGCATCTACCTTGTTGCAGATTGTTTACCACTCTCTAAACGAAACCAAGTGTGGTTTGAATCATTGGTTAATAACGGTTCAACCTTTTAGATAGGAGCTCCAGTAACCACAAAAACATAATACAGGATTACTGATCTTTTATCGCTGATGGTACTCTATGCTAAAAACAGTAGTTGCGGTAATGCTCTCTTCTGAACACTGTGATATCAGTTCATCAGCTCCATGCTGATGGCTGGCACGGGCCGATCCCAATCACACAGTAGGACTTTGTGAGATGTGTAGTCTAGAGATGACCCATCAATCAATGGGACCTTCTGTCTGCTAACAGTGACAGAGAACTTAGCACACTAACAAACAGTATATATTGTTAATGCTAGGCCTGGATCTGTTTGATAATCAATTCATTTTCCAAATCTTATCCAATGCTATCCTTCAAAGAGTGTCAGATTAAATTATATATAGTGTATGCTAAACATTAGTGCAAAAATAGCTTTAGATATACTATTATACTATACTATTATAATAATGACAATACATTAAAAACTATGCTGTATCATTTTCTTATTTTTTTTAACGCAAAGAATTTTGCGTTATGAAAATGAGTTTGTATTTGCCTTTATGTTCATCAGTGTTAAAACCATTGAAGAAGAAACCCTTCCCTGTTTCATTTCCGATTTAAAAAAAGAAAAAAGAAAGTATGTAAAAGTACAAAGACCATACCTGTTATTTCTGAAAATGGTTTAAATAACTTAAGTTGCCAAACCACAAGCTAAATACTAAGTCTTAAATGTTATGATGCCCTGCAACACACACACACACACACTTCCTTCTCTAAACATAGTAAAATGCTCTGTTGTAATACTATTACTTAGAGTTTTGATTGAAATGATAGCATTTAGTTTCTTTGTTGTGCTGAAGTGGATTGACATTGACATGAATGGACACTTTCATTTAAATATTTTAAATTTAATCTATTTTCTGGTCCACCAGTTAGACTAGTCCACCAAACCAGAAGGAACCATCATAAACCAGCTTGAGCTAGCATAAACTTCTTCTGATCTTTTTAGCAGGTTGGCTGATGTGTGCTCTTTTCATCGTAAATGACTTGATAAGGGAGTTATGGCAGAGTGAATGGAATTTTGTTTTCAGGGTTTTTGTCTTGGAAAGAATGTTTCTGGGATACACACAGATGTGTATTCACACACACACACACACACACACACAAGAAGCAACACAATACAGACATTGACAGGATCCAGTGTGTGATATGCTTCTCAAGGTCAGCTTTTATTTGCTATTGAGGGCTCTGTCCTTTCAATCTCTCTGGTTATCTCCTGGCTTGACTGCAAATGTATGTTTGAGAGAGTGTGTGTACATACTGGTTTTAGCTCTCAGTAGCATTCTCTCTTATACTTCCCACAATTCTAGGAAAAAACAGCTTTTTGTTTAGCTATATATAATTTTAAATAAGCTTCTTTTTACATATATAAGATGTAATGTAATGTAAGGTGTCAGTTTCAGCTCAAAATACCCCACAAATCATTTTGAAAATGCCTATTTTGGAAGCAGAAACACACTGTTTTTGCGCATGGCTCTTTAAATGCAAATTAGCTGCTGGTCCCGCCTCCTTTTTCAGAATAGGGCTGTGCCTTTACAGCTCGTAGCTCAGAATGCTCTGCCAAAAAACGTGTTTGCTTACAATTATCATGTCTATAGTGCTGAAATCATGCGTTTTAAAGCCATATCAGTTTTAAACTTCTGACATAGGGTTTTCTGAGTGAACACATCAGAAGCACACATACAGAAAGTGGCTGTCACACGGCATGTGAGTACGAAACTAAGTTCACTTTCATGTCTTATTGTGCTTAAACTGTCAAATACACAATTTTACACAAGTTTGTGTTAAAAACACACAAAACATGTCTGTGAGGGTGAACAGCTGGAAAAGAAACTGCATGTTTATATTAGATCTGTGTTAGGGATGCACCGATACCGATACTGGTATCGGTATCGGGCCCGATACTGAGCTCCTGTACTCGTACTCGTACTCGTTAAAATGCCCCGATACCAAACGCCGATACCACATCATGTGACAAGTGCGTATACAGGTAAAGAAACATTGACAACAAAACAACAGACACCAGAATGGAGTCATTAGAGATTAAGGATGTCTACGAAGTATATGTATGCAAGCAATATAATGTTAAACATTCAGTATTAAGCTTGTATAACTGGTGCACGACAGCTGATAGACAAAGCACGCAGATTGGATTGAGCGCGCGGCGGCCAAGATGTGCGGGCTTGTCGAGTTAATATCCCGCCTTGACATCACTGGAAGGTTTGTAGCTCGGTGAGATATGTCAAAAACAATTGAAGTAAATCAATGCACAAGTTATTTAACGGTATAGAGAGAGAGGGAGTGAGAGAGAGAGAGCGCGAGACAGAGAAAGAGAGAGATCTTCATTGATGTTCGCATATTTAGCACACGCATCTTTTGGATTAAAACAAATTCGTAAATATAAAAAAAAATTATAGGGGCATTCGCTATAAACATTGTTTTTTTTTTCAACCTTAAGCATACACGACTGTCCGGCGAAAGTGAAACTATAGCAGCCTGTGTGAAATGCGATAGGCAGTACTGTACTTGCGCATGTTTTGCTTGCTTCACGAGTGTTTCTCCATTATTTGAGTCGCTTTGGATTATAGCCCAAATAGCAGCATATTTCAGATGAAAAAGCGTGACTTATATTTCTTAAAATATCAGAGTTAGGAGAATCATAATGAGTGGTTCACGTGATTACAGTACTGAGCCGCTGCAATGGAGCAGTTTCATGCTATTAAATTGAAGACGATGTACCATAGAGCAAGAAAAAAAAACAGTGAAAGTAACAAAACACATTTTAATGGGCATAATTAAGTGTAAAAATAAAAATAACTAAGGGATATATAGTCAACCCAAAAATTATTCAGACAGCAGATATACACCATCTTTTGATAATTTTTGATATTTTTGTTGTTTTTTTTTTTTTTGTTTTTTGTTTTTACTAGTGGGTGCAGGACACAGTTTATGATAATGTGTTCTAAATACATTTTGGTTTGACTGTATCTATTTGATAAATGAAGTTGACCAACTAACATTCTACATATTCTTTTAGTTTCTGTACCCTATATTTTACAAATCTACCAGTAAATTTTAAAATATCAGTATCGGTACTCGGAATCGGCAAGTACCAAAAATAAAAGTATCGGTATCGGGCGAGTACTGGAAAAAGTGGTATCGGTGCATCCCTAATCTGTGTGGCAGCAGCGTATTATACAGTAAATAAATCAATAAATCCACTGCTCTCTTGTCTGCTCTGAGGCTGGGACTCTAAATAGTGTTCTGTGCTCATCTGTGCAAGCAACGACAGAATAGTTAGCATGTTTGGCTTAAACTTTTGCTATGGCATTAGAATTGGTACACCCTTGTCGCTACTTGCAGAGAAATACTTACCAAAATAAATTTACTGAATTGTTCTTTTTCACGTTTTTTAGGTTGGTAGCACTGTGGACCCGATTATATCTCATAAAAAGTCAAATTTTCATGATATGTCACCTTTAAGTCACATCGTGTGCTGTTTTAGCTTATATTTTGTCTTATTTTGCTGTGACTTAACTCCACTTCCATAACAACAATTTACAGAAAGCGATTTCCACGATGTTCATGTCTTTCTTTCTTCAGTCGTAAAGAAATTATGTTTTTTGAGGGAAACATTTTAGCATTTTTTCCCCATATAATGGACTGATATGGTGCCCCGATTTTGAACTTTTTAAAAATCCAGTTTAAATGCGGCTTCAAACGATCCCAAATGCAGTTGTAAACGATCCCAGTCGAGGATGAAGGGTCTTATCTAGCGAAACGATTGGTTATTTACATTAAAAAAAATACAATTTAAATATTTTTTATTCTCAAACGCTTGTCTTGCCTTGCAGTCCTTGAACTCTGTGTATTCTGGCTCAAGACAGTTAGGGTATGTCAAAATACTCCAACCGTATTTTCTCTCTCAACTTCAAAAATCATTTCAAAATCATCCTACATTATTGCAGAAGTACCAACCCAGTCTTTGCAAAGTGAACATGCAAAGAAGATCAAACACCCTTAACAAAAAAGGGTAAAACAGTGATATAGGATGATTTTGAAGTTGAAGGAGAACATGAGATGGGAGTTTTTCGACATACCCTAACTGTCATGAACCGGAACAAAAACGGTTCAGGCAGAGCAAGACAAGACAAGCTTTTGGCATTAAAAAGTATATAAATTGTATTTTCATTAAAATAACCGATCGTTTCGCTAGATAAGACCCTTCTTCCTCGGCTGGGATCATTTACAACTGCATTTGGGATGGTTTGAAGCCACATTTAAACTGCATTTTGAAAGTTCAAAATCGGGGCACCACAGAAGTCCATTATATGGAGAAAATGCTGAAATGTTTTCCTCAAAAAAAATTATGTCTTTACGACTGAAGAAAGAAAGACATGAACATCGTGGATGACAAGGGGGTGAGTAAATTATTTGTAAATTGTTGTTCTAAAAGTGGACTTCTCCTTTAAGGCCTACACAATAGTGTATTTCTAAAAGTTAGCAAAATTAGCTTTTAGCAGTGCAGTATATGCATTACAATGTTTGCTCTTTCTCCTCCTAGAAAACCAGAAATGCTGATTCTATTTTAAGTGTCACGTTTAGGTACAAATAAGCAAATGCTTTAATGACTACGGATGCACATACTGTAAGTGATGCGCAGGTGGAAATGCCTGACCAAATTAAAAATGCGCTGTGTAAATAAGTTCAGACCACTCATTTCGGTTGACAGCTGTTAATGCACAATCACCATTTTAGATTGACTAACTGTAATACTCTATATGTTTTCTATTTGAACTGAAAGCATATATCTAGGCTGTGTTTCAGAGCAAAATGCAAAACTGTGACATTTCATTCACTGACACGCTTCACTCGGCAGAGCTAAAACCGGCAGTGCATGTCCTCGTCGGAAACCCACCAAAATAAAAACTTACTGATTTTAAAAAGTATATTAGAATCATATAGTATAAAAACATGCATTTACGTCAAATTTTTTGAATCTTGTAGTCTGTATTAAAGGTCTGCTGATGCATGATGCAACACATATGATTATTGTGGTTGAATATCATTTCTAAATGCATTTTCACTGCTAGCTTCTCGTTTCACGCCTAGACTCTTGCTTGCTCACTCTCTCTCCTTCAGTTTATCTCTCTCTCGCACACTCACGCAGTCATCATAAAGAAAGCTACTATAACCTTATTTCATTCCCTGGCTGCTAACTTTTTCTGCACATTATTCAGAAAAGAAAATCACATTTACCTGTGTGAGAGACACTTCCTGGTTTGTGTGTTAGGATAAGTGTGTTACGATAAGTTTCCATTTTAATTCGTTTTTAAAACAACTTTTATTTCATGGATTTTGACAACATGTATGAAATAGCTGAAAAATATTGCTTTTAGTGTGTTTTGTTGAATGTTAATGAGGTTTTGAACTGATTTGAGGATTTTCTGAAGGATATGTGAAGATTGGATGTTTTGTTATACGAATGAAGAATTTAATTGCTAAAAGTGAATTGCTTGAAAATGCTATTAATTATTAAAATAAAGACAAGTGCTTCCGTCCTGTCTAAACTTCCTGTTTCAGTAAGAAGTATGTCACCACAGGAAAAAGAACTGCATATGTATATTAAACCATCGCGTGGGGTCTTTAGTGCCGGAATTATACTGTATGTAGACATGAGTCAGATTTAAAATATTTAAGCCGTGCTCTTGAAAATGTAGTTGAGATTTATGATGCATTTTTAAATATTGTCCACCTGCAAGCTGACAGCTTGATCTGCAAGTATGAAGCATCCAGCAAGTAGATAGTCAGTTCTTATTCTTCTAAATAAATAAGCATGTCAGAGTGAGTGAGAGAGTAAAACACGCAGAAAGAACTTGCAGCGAGAGCAGAGCGAGATAACATGCAGGAAATTGAGAAAGGATGACAGCTCTGTGTGAGCCAAGAGATGCTCGAGATCTTGCTCTGCAGTTCTCTTAACCTTTGCACGGGCCTTAAAGACAGATACCTTAAATTCACAGTTTGAACAGAGGAGAGAACGAGGAGGGTAGAGCAATCATTATGCACTTAAAATTACTGTCACTTTATAGCTCATTGCATGTGAGCTCTCCAGACAACCCCAGACCATATCAGGCAGCGGTCGGTTTGCTATCCACAGGATGATTTGCATAGATATTGTCCATTACAATTACAATGCACTTCATTTTTGCTTAACTTCTGCATAATTGGTAACCTTTATGATCATTACAGGTTGCCAAGTCCAGAAAAGATGAGCGTATTGTTGCAGATTTGGAATGAGGAGTATTTTAAAAACAATAATGAGCTAGGTCATCCTCCTCTATGCAAAGGGTTTAACCAGATTTTACTAGATTGCTATACTGTAAAATGATTTGTAAAAGTGAAGGCATTTTATTCATTGTAATAAATACGGCAGTGTTCAGGTGAACTGGATTCAAGAAAGTTTTTATTTTATTTTATTTTATTTTCCTTGTAAAAAAAAAAATCAATATTTTTAAAATACTATATAAAATATTACTTATTTTCATATTATTATTGTTGTTATTACTATAATTGTTTAAAATAGTTCATATTTATATTTTTGTTCGTATTCAGTATTTTAATTTAATTTATTTTATTTCATTATGATTCATGTAATGAAAATTAAACATACATTACATTATAATAAATACTGTAGTGTTCAGGTGAGCTGGATTCCAATAAGTTTTTTTTTGTTTGTTTGTTTAATTTAATTTAATGAATTTATTTATTTTTATTTTTATTTTTTATTATTTTTAATGTAATATTTTATTTAAAATATATACATATTTAAAATATTACTCAAATGTTTTTGTTATTGATGTTATTACTGTTATTGTTTGAAGTTTTCATATTTATATTTTTGTTCATATTCAGTATTTTATTGTATTTTTTATTATGATTCATGTAATAATAATTACACATACATTGCATTATAATAAATAATGCAGTGTTCAGGTGAGGTGGATTCTGACCAGAGTATGTGAGCGGAGTGGAGCGACAACAATTTCCCCTCCGCGCTCCGTGCATTTTATAACCGCTCCGCTCCAGCTCCGCTCCGGGTTCACCGTTTCCCGCTCCAGCTCCACTCCTCGCTCACTGATACCAGAAACACCGCTCCGCCTTCGCTCCGCGTCTAAACTATATCAGTATGTTTGAAATACCACAATTCTGTTCATAACGTATATTAAAAGAAGAAAATAACAGAAATAAAACGAAAGTATAGTTTTAAAGTGGCTTATTGGAACACTAGTACGCAAACTTTTTTCCTCATGCCAAGCTAACATGGTTGTCAGTCAGCACTAAAAGGTATAACTGCTGCTGTCTGCAGTGCAAATGTTTGTGATAAAAAAAAATAATAATAACAATACGTTTCGTCAGTTATTTTACGTACAGATCGCTGCGTTTCTTATAGATTGCTTCTCATTCGAAATCGGATATACAGATGAAGTATCAGATGTGTCAACAATGTGTAAACAAATTAAGTTTACATTTGTTTGAATGCATTATTGAGAGAGCGATTGCGTGTGAATAAGTGTTGTACTTGTTTAAATCACGCTTTCACTTGTAAATATTCAGTATCTTGAAAGAACAAATTCATTGAAAACTATAACTTTTTGCTGGTCCATTGCCGTCGTCCTAGTTTTCACATTCTTTCTGATTTGAGTGATCCATCTCTATCAAGCTAGCTAAATAGGCTATGGGTCGTTGTCATGAATTGTACTCGTGATGGAGCGGTAGCGGAGCGCTCTTGGAGCGAGTGAAAACCACAACGCTCCGACTTTTAAAATTTCCGCTCCTCACTCCATTAAAAATCACATCGCTCCACTCCGCGCTCCGCTCCCACTCCACTCCGCTCACATACTCTGATTCTGACATTTAATTTAATTTTATTTAATTTTACTTTATTTTTATTATGATTCAGGTAATAAAAAATACACTTAATATTATATTTAAAATATATACATAATTTTTAAAATATTAATTAAAATGTTCATAGTTTTATTATTATTGTTGTTATTACTATTATAATTAAAAATGTCCATATTTATATTTTTATTCACATTTAGTATTTTTATTTATTTATTTAAAAATATGTATATTTATATATTTTTTATTTTATTTTATTATTATTTATTATTTATTATTTATTACATACATTACGGCATAATAAATACTGTAGTGTTCAGGTGAGCTGAATTCTAATTTTTTTTTAATTATGATTCATGTAATAAAAAATACACTTAATATTCTATTTAAAGTATATACATATTTAAACTATTACTTAAAATTTTCATATTTTTTATTATTGTTTTAATATTATTATTGTTTAAAATGTTCTTTTTTTTTTACTGCTATTAATAGTAGTAGTACTTACAGTAGTAATTCTGCCTTGCATAATATTTTTACAAAGTCACTTATGTTTTCAAGTTCAACGTGGACTTCATGTGTATTAAACAGACAAAAACAAAATAGATAATTAAATAATTAATCACAATGATTACAGTTAATCACCAGCCACATTTTCACAGCTTTGACAACTCTAGTGGAGGGAGAGAGAAGTGCAGTGCAGACAGAGCAGCTACTTCTGCTAACAGACGGACAAACAGATGGAGAAGTGTTTTAAGTGTGTGTGTGTGTGTGTGTTAGAGGTTGACTCTGAGTCACTGTACGGCCCATCCAGGAAATGAGCGCCTCTCTGCTCTGCTGCACTAAGGCCTACATCACGCCTCTCTGTCTGTCTGTCTCTGTCTTACACACACACACAGAGTGTACGAAAATGAACTACAGCTCCCTCTAGAGTTTCTATGCCTTAAATGCCCCATTTCTATTTTTAGGAGCTAAAGAAAGACTCAAAAAAAGAGGTGAAGAAGGAGTCCAGTTTGGCCGGATCCAAATCAGACCTGTCCAATGGCAGCGCCAGCCCAAAATCAGAACCCAGCCTCAGACCCGCCAAGAAAGGTAGCGTATCTGATCCGCTCCTGATCCGAAAAGTAGTCCAGTGCTTATTCGGCACAATACACCCACACAAACACACCCTCATCTCTCACAGGACAGGATTTGGGGGTGGTTAAAGTTTCCGTCGATCGAATATTCAATTAAACAGAGATCTGGCTCAGGTTTGCTTCTGGCAAATGAAAAGAGTAACAGTTAAATCAAAAAATACTATCGCAGAGACTCTCGAGCCTTCGTAAATTTGCCAAGTCACCCATAGAGGGTCGGAATACGTCTGTCAGACGGGTCATAATGGGATTATGTGTGTGTAATTGAACCTTTGAGAGTAAGTACAGTATTACTCTCCTCAGACCAGAAACCATTTACCACTGCTTCCTGTGTGTGATGTTACGTAATTAAACATTATTAAATCTCCAGAACTTAGATAATTATAGAAACTTAACATATTGTCGTTTGGGGACACTGTGTGAGTGTATTGTCAAATTGAATTAAATACAAATGCACAATTAAAAAATAATGAAACATAACAGTAGGACACATACTTTGACCTTGTAAAAATTACTACATCTTGTGAAGATATAATGACTTTCAGTATTTTTACTAAATAATGTTACGTACATAATTAAACAATTAATTAAAGGGATAGTTCACCCAAAAATAGAAATTCTGTCATTAAGTACTCACCTTCATGTCGTTCCAAACCCAACCTTTGTTCATCTTTAAAATACTAATTATGATATTTTGGATGAAATCTGAGAGCTTTCTGCAGTGTTTTCCGATTTTCCCGTGAAATTGGGCCGCAGTTTGTTTTTCATGTCCCGCGGTTTAAAGCGACCTCAATAACATGATATTTAGCCCCTGGAATGCGAATTTTACCAGGGGAACCGTGACAAAAAACCGTGTATTTTACCCCCGGAATGCGATTTTTACTGGGGAACCCCCTTCAAAATGTGATTGGGCTAGTTTTGAGTAGCAGTTGGGTGGGTTTTTTTTGTGAAAACCTGGCAACCCTGGCTTTCTGACCCTGCATAGATGTTCAAGGCCCTAAAAGGCAGTAAGGACATTGTTAAAATAGTCCATGTGACATCAGTGGTTCAACTGTAATAGTGCTATAAGAAGCTATGAGAACACTTTTTGCACGTTGTGGTACTCTTATGAATGTGCGTCGAAGACTGACATGGAAGAGAAGAAATTGTTGAATAGTCGTTATTTTTATTTTCTTTGCGCACAAAAAGTATTCTCATAGCTTTATAACATTACAGTCAAATTACTGATGTCACATGGACTATTTTAACAATGTCCTTACTGCCTTTTTGGGCTGTTTGAACATTTCAGATGTGTTACCGTATATGCAGGGTAAGAAAGCTCTCAGATTTGATGAAAAATATCTTAATTTGTGTTCCAAAGATGAACAAAGGTCTTACGGGTTTGGAACAACATGAGGATGAGTGAGTAACAATAGAATTTTCATTTTTGGATGAACTGGCTCTTTAAGTAAATAAATAAGGTAACAAAACCCTCATCTGCCAGATACCATTTTCACTATCCTACTTAAAAATGGGACAGATACTCAGCCGGTTTCTGAAACATGACCTTTGTTCACAGCCCTCAATTTACATCACCTGATTTTCAGACAACAGCGCTCGTGTTGGTTCATGTGACTTTAATTTGTTTTGCAGATAGACATGTTGGCAATGTGAAGCAAAATATGTGTGTCTCCTTTGTTTCTAAAAGTAGAATCTTCAGACATTCTCACTTGTGCTTTATGGCATCAAGATAATAATATCAGTAGTTGAGAGCTGGATTGCCCATGTTCTCTATTCTGTAGAGAACTGAAACCCTGGGTATCTCTTGTCAGAGACTATTTGTTGTCGTAAGCCACAGAGGTCTGTGTGATCAGTGAGTAGTCTTGGAGCAAAATGCTTAGCTAATTGTTTAGCGTAAACTAAAGGGAGGAGAGACACCTAGTGCTGGAATGTATAAGTGCAGCACTGTTTTCAACATCCATAACAACGTTTTTAGCAATGATTTCTAAAGGATCATGTGACACTGAAAACTGAATGATGCTGAAAACTCAGATTTGACATCACAGGATTAAATTACAATTTAAAATATATTAAAATAGAAAGCAGTTCTTTTAAATTTTAAAACAGTATTACTGTTTTTACTGTATTTAAATCTTACTGACCCCAAACTTTTGAAAGATTAAAAACATACATTTTCATAATTTATCCATGTTTCGTGTAAACAGGTGAGGCAATCAGAAAAAGACGTTGCAAAGCTGCCTTTAGCTACGCTCCACAGAATGAGGATGAGCTTGAACTGAAGATCGGAGATGTTATTGAGATCCTGGGAGAGGTGAGTACTGCATAACTATAAGTTCTAGTCACATTATGATATAAAGTTGAAGTCAGAAATTTACATGCACCTTACAGAATCTGCAAAATGTTAATTATTTTAGCAAAATAAGAGGGATCATACAAAATGCATGTTATTTTTTTATTTAGTACTGACCTGAATAAGTCACCTGAATAAGAATTTCACAAAAAAGAGTCCACAAGAGAAAATAATGGTTGAATTTTTAAAAATGACCCTGTTCAAAAGTTTACATACACTTGATTCCTAATACTGTGTTGTTACCTGAATGATCCACAGCTGTGTTTTTTCAGCATGTTTGTGTATTTGAGTCCTTTGCAACAATGACTCTGTGATTTTGAGATCCATCTTTTCACACTGAGGACAACTGAGGGACTCGTATGCAACTATTACAGAAGGTTAAAACACTCAATAAGAAGCAAAAGAAAGCACGATGCATTAAGATCTGGGGGTGAAAACTTTTGCAATTTGAAGATCAGGGTAAATTTATGTTATTTTGTCTTCTGGGGAACATATAAGTATCTACTGTAGCTTCTGAAGGGCAGCACTAAATGAAAAAAATATGATATTTAGGCAAAATAAGAAAAATGTACACATCCTCATTCGTTCAAAAGTTTTCACCCCCCGGCTCTTAATGCATTGTGTTTCATTCTGGAGCATCAGTGAGCATTTGAACCTTCTGTAATAGTTGCATACGAGTCCCTCAGTTGTCCTCAGCGTGAAAAGATGGATCTCAAAATCATACAGTCATTGTTGGAAAGGGTTCAAATACACAAACATGCTGAAAACAAGAACAGCGGGCAGTTTAACTGAACAACTATCACTAAACAAAAAAACACAGCTGTGGATTATTCAGGTAACAACAAAGTATTAAGAAACAAGTGTATGTAATCAAGTGTATTATAAATTCAACTATTGTTTTCTCTTGTGGAACATATTTAAGCATCTTTTATGTGAAATATCTTATTCAGGTCAGTACTAAATAAAAAATAACGTGTTTTGTATGATCCCTCTTATTTTGATTAAATAATTAACATTTTGCAGATTCTGCAAGGTGTATTTAAACTTTTGACTTCGACTGTGTTTTTCAAATATAGAACCTCTTATTTATTTGTAGTGCTTGAAACCGCTTCTGTCTGTGTTTGTTGGCTCAGGTGGAGGAGGGATGGTGGGAAGGCGTTCTTAATGGCAAAACTGGAATGTTCCCTTCTAACTTCACCAAGGAGCTGTTGGCCGAGGCTGAGGATCTGACCCCACAGGACGACACACGCAGCACACGAACCAGTCAGTCTGCATCGCACACTCATTTGACCACATCTAAAACCGCTTCCTCATCTTACCAGCTACATGTCTGTGAAGATTTACAGACATCCAGGTCATGATAAAATGAAATGGATTTTTTTTTTTTTGAGCATGTTCTTTTTTTGTTTTTTAATTTCATGACATATTGTCTTACTGAAGTGGTAAACGATCAAGCAAGCAGATGGTAAAATATGAAAGTTTCATCCCATCGCATATGACTACGTGATTCACACCATTAGGCAAGCAACTCCCACAGTAATTTGCAAGTCTTGTGATGTTAGAGAGTAAAACGAGGTTAAGTGTGGGGGAATCTCCACCTCCTCCCTACGGCTGATCAAGTCACTTGGATGAGTGGAGAAATAAATTTAATACATGGAAGAAATGCATCCAGATGCTTTAAAATAAGTTTTACACATTAACCATTCACTTCTCCCCCTGATTTTAACCAGTGAAAATTATTAATTTTAATTAGATTAATTAAAAATTGAATTAAAATTGTAATATTAAATCAAATTAAATATTAAATTAAAAGAAATATGGATAAAAAAAACTAATTTTATTACAAAACAAATAAAATGGCATGTGACCATAAACCGACGACAGAGAACTGTGAATGTGCAAATGTGTTTTGAAATTATTTAAATATTTTCATAAAATCTAAACTAAATATTTAGGTCAAAGGGATTTGACTGACAACATTTTTTGGGAATCCTTTTTGGGAAAGCCTAATAAATGTATGCATCAGTGTCACCATTTTTTCTTTAATTTTAATTAATATTATTTACACTGCTGTTGAAAAGTTTGGGGTTGATAAGATTTGTATGTATGTATATATATATATATATATATATATATATATATATATTTTTTTTTTTTTTTTTTTTTTAAAGAAGTCTTTCACGCCCACCAAGGCTACATTTATTTGATCAAAACATTTTAAAATAGTAAGATTATGAACATTTTTACAATGTAAAATAACTTTTATATTTTAAAATAGCATAAATCAACAATCATTATGATATGTTGAATTGATGCTCAAGAAACCTTTATTATTGTCTTTGTTGAACACAGGTGTGCCGCTTAGTTTCTTTGTTGCTATTGTTTTGTTTTTTTTTTCAGGATTTTTTGATGAATTTGAGAATTAAAAAGAACAGCATTTATTTGCAATAGATTTAATAACAATATAAATGCATTAACTGTCAGTTTTGATCATTTTAATGCATCCTTGCTTAATAAAATATTAATTTCTTTTAAACCCCAGACTTTTGAACAGTACTGTATATTAATTAATAGTTATTTATATAAATATTTTTAAAATAAATTGTGTTCATTAACATTCATCTTAACTGTGACATTGAAATTTATATCAAGGATTGTGAAATTTCACTTGTAAAACCAATACCAGCTAAATTTTGCAATGTCAGTGTCACAGCTAAAGTAAAAGGGAGGGTTCACCCGAAAATAAAAATTCTGTCATTAGTTACTCACCCTTGTGTCGTTCCAAACCCGTAAGACCTTTGTTCATCTTCAGAACACAAATTAAGATATTTTGATGAAATCCGAGAGCTTTTCTGAGCGGTTCAAGGCTCAAAAAAGTTATATTATATAACTTTATATTCTGCGTGTAAAGAAAACAAGATCAAAATTTCATCAAAATATCTTCATTTGTGTTCTGAAGATGAATGAAGGTCTTAGGTTTGGAATGACGTGGGTGAGTAATTAATGACAGAATTTTCTTTTTTGAGTAAACTATCCCTTTAATCTGCGATTGGCGAGTTTCCCTGGACAGATCGTCTCTAACAGTTCAACTATGAAGAATGCTGCATGCAAAGGTGCATGCAAATGCTCAAATCCTCCTTTGAAACATGTTTGTGTATCTGCAGGTGTGAAGGACAGCACCGGCTCAGAGAGTGATGGTGGTGATTCCAGTAGTTTACGGTCTGACACTGGTAGTGTGTCCTCCAGCTCTGAGATTCAGCCCAAAAAGGTTCGGGGCTTTGGCTTCGGGGACATCTTCAAAGACCAGCCCATCAAGCTCCGCCCACGATCCGTCGACATGGACAGTGAGGGAGATAAGGTGAGCTTGTATTATTGGAGTCTTTATTTTTAATGAAGCAAAAGTGAAGTGTATGTGTGTTTCTCGGATTTTACGACTCTCTTTCTCAGTAATTACAGTAAGGCCGTCTGTATTTTGGTCCCCTGCGTTCACTCTGCCTTTGGCCCCACAGTCTTTTGTTCATTAAAATCTTTCCGTCTTCCTGTCCCACTGAGAACGGCATGCATCCCTTTGCTCATTTGCTCATTTTCTCTCTCCATCGTTGGCTCTCATTATTAGTCCCACATATAATTATGTCTTTCATGTCTTTTCCAAACATTGTTTTGTTTAATTTTTTTTTTGTGGGTTTGTGTTATTGCAGAAACTTTTTGTTTGGTATATGTGTGTTTTTTTTTTTTCTCAAGTTCTTGCTCAGACATGCGAGTCAGTGTGGTTAGGAAGTCAATGGTTAGGTGTGTGAAATTGCAAAGTAGCATACTATGTATACTACTCTACAGTACACAGTAGGTACCAAACGTATGTGAATTCATTTGATTTCTATTGATGGTTCTATTCATATTGATTTCTTTAAACGTATCTGTGTTGCTCAATTTTGGATAGTTAATTATGCATGCAAATTTCTCCCTATTTTTACATTTAGATTACCTGCCATCATCTATCACTTAATGTGAATCTTTAAAAACACAAATAATTTAGTAATACTGTTAAATGTAATATTTAGCAAATATTAAAATGAATATTCATTTTTCATACTGTGCATTATTTTATAATTAATTTATGTGCATTTTAACTAGTTGCATTTTAAACAAGTATTCCTTTAAAAAAAATTAATATGAATATGTAAAATAAATATTTATTGGTTTAAAATGGCATACGCTGCCCTTATTATTGTACTCATTAGGGCTGCAAAATGATTAATCGCGATAATCACATTCAAAATAAAAGTTTGTTTACATAGTGCATGTGTGTGTGCGCTGTGTATATTTATTATGT
Organism: Labeo catla; assembly: GCA_012976165.1. Classification (NCBI taxonomy): domain Eukaryota; kingdom Metazoa; phylum Chordata; class Actinopteri; order Cypriniformes; family Cyprinidae; genus Labeo; species Labeo catla. Next base: position 1,820,523 of record VONZ01000029.1, on the reverse strand, counting down.
ATATATAAATACACACACATACATGTATATGTTTTAAAAAATATTTGTATGTTTATATATTTATACTTGTATATAATTTCTATCATATATTAATATAAATATTCAAAACATATTTTTCCTTAAAGCGGTCATCGGATTGCTATTTTCCACAAGTTGATATGATTCTTTAGGGTCTTAATGAAAAGTATATAATATACTTAAGGTAAAAATTCTCAATGGTAGTGTAAAACAACCCTTTTTATCTTGTCAAAATAAGCTCTGCAAAAGTCGTCCCATTCTAAGGGGTTGTTCCTTTAAATGCAAATGAGCTCTGCTCACCCCGCCCCTCTCTTCTCTCTGTGGAGTGACGAGCCTGTTTATTTTAGCCGCGTTTAACTGCTAAACTTCCAAACTTGCACGTTATTAGGACAGACGATCGCAAAGATTCATAAAAAACCCTTACGCTTACTTCTGCTGTAAGTAAAGCTGGATCACAAATGATTTGCGCGAACATAGACGGATATATATAGATCGGGAGTCTCATTCCCTTCACAAACAAACGTAATCCACTGCATCTTCAGCGGCTCAGATTTCGGGAGTAAATGACAACCACTATGTTCATTATTACATCCAGCAACACAACACCTTAATCGCTCAATCTGAGATATTCTTGTCTAACTTACATCCCTGCTCCAGCACCGAAACAATGGAGGTCGGACTGTTACAGCTGATCTGAGGTAAGACGCTCATGTCAGTCATCGTGGAAGCGGCCTCTGTGGGTGTGACGCCACACCAACAGGCATCTGAGAATGGCTCGATTTGAAAAAGGGATATTATTTTTCCAGATTAATTAAAACCACTGCATGGATTTTTATACACATAAACTTTTATTTTGAATGTGATTAATCGCAATTAATCGTTTTGCAGCCCTAGTACTCATAATGCACTGAATTAAACATACAACATAATGAGGTCATGTGACAACAGTGTGACGCAATGCTGTTTAAAAATGTTTATAGTTGTATATTACGGTTTTAAATGGTAATTAAAGAAATAGGTGGCATTATGCAGTAGGCAAGTACTTCAAATATAACATTTGTGTGTGTGTGTGTAGAGGAAGATAGCACACAAATAGCTGATCTGGTATTCTCGGTTGCTCAGAAAGGAAGTTATTATCAAGGAGGTGTTTATGGGACGTCTTCCGCACTTTGTCTCTTAGTCTCACTTTGTTCAGTACGAAAGTAAAGGAAATCTCTCCGGATTGTCACTGATTATATATCTATTTTATATTCTTGGGCTTAGCTCTTCTACCTGTTAGAGACAATTTTCTACTTTGCAAAGCAAGTGATCAATGGAATATGGAAATGCAATGTCGTTTACAAGCTGTAGGTTTACCCATATACAAATTTACCACACCCTGACATGGCTCTCTTTCCATATCCACCCCACTCCTCCTCTCTTCCTCTCTCTCTCTGAGTGGTTTCCTGACTTCAGCGCTGTTTTAAAGCAGAAGTAGGGCTTGTAAGACTGTAAATGACTGTCATGACTCAGGGGGGAGTGAACCGCGGTTAGACAGAAAGCTTGTTGGAGGTTCCTGTTGCAGGCAGGACGTGTGAACACAGATGTAGGCATTGTCCGTTTCTGAAAGATTTTCTTGGTCTATTTGCGAAAAGGTAAATATGAGATCTATTTTCATCTGCATCTCTTGCTCTGTCTGTGTTAATGATGTTAAACTGGATAGTGAGCTGTTAAATACAATGACCTAGATGCGTTTCCTTTCATGTTGTGGTAATTTGGCCTTCGAGACAGGGCATTATGGGTGTTCTGGGGGTGGAAGTCACCGTAGGGTCTTCACAGAGCTGACTTGAGGCCTTTGAGATGAGCAGTGCAGCCAGATGCTGTAATGATGTTCCTATTATGTCGTTTAAACATTTGGCTGCCACATGGTGCTTGTTAGTGCGACTCCATCATGACTGCTTTAAATGAGAGAAAAAGGAAGAGAGGGAGAAGGAGGAAGAGTGGGTGAGATTTTTTTTTTCCCCCTCAGCGAACACAGCAAATGTGTGTGTTAAGGGAGCGCGGGATGTTAAAGAGCTTGTTGTATGTCGGGTTGGATTGATTCCCTGCCATGTTTGTGGAACGACTGTGGCTCCCCTGCCGGAAACAGGCCAGATAAACAGAGCCAAATGGACAGTATGCTATTCACACATGTATGTTTGAATTCACTGGGCCCCTGACAGCTCTTTATGGCCTCAGAAGATTATTGCAGATTTTCAATTAAATGCATCAGTTTTTGCAAGAATGTTGAAGGAAATAGTGGCCCCCTCATCAGGGTTGAAGTCAGTGTTCCTTCTTTCCCTCATTGACAGCCATAGACGTCAACTAAAAGTATGTTCAACTGTTCTTTTTTTAATTTTTCGGATCATCAGCCAAAGCTTGGTAAAATTGGTTACAGATACAGAGATTTACTTTAAGCTTCACCAAGCTGATTACTTACTAAAAACTCCCACAGTTTGTTTTCATGCCATTTTAACTCTTATTTTGATGTAACAAAGTAGGTATATCTAAGTATGTGAGTTGTTTACTTTTTAAAATTAGTCTTCCCATTAACGCCATTATTTTGTTCATTTAGACTGATCTGCGAATGCGCATGAGCCAATCAGCCGAATATAACCAGTCATAGTGAATCATATTGCGATTGAGGCATTGCCTCCTCTCACATGACTTACCTCTATTTATTCTCAATTACCCCCCAACAAACTCACTGCACGCTTTAGGGAGTCTGTTCAAACTCAATGGACTCAGGGAAGACGAGAGACGGGGATTCCCACTGTAACTTTACCTGCTGGTTTCGCTGTTCCACAATGTTTCTTAAGAAAAACAAGTGATTTATACACTTTTTAATGTTATATTTTGATAATATTGTAATTTATTCCTTATGTTATATATTGTTCCTTAAATAAATGTATGTACAGTAGAGGTCAAAAGTTTACATCCTTTTTCAGAATCTGCAAAATGTTAATTATTTTGCCAAAATAAAAGGGGTCATATAAAATGCATGTTGTTTTTTTAGTACTGACCTGAATAAAATATTTCGCATAAAAGATGCTTATAGTCCACAAGAGAAAATAATGGTTGAATTTATAAAAAATTACCCGTTTTAGAAGTTTACATTCCCTTCTTAATACTGTGTTGTTACCTGATCCACAGTTGTGTTTTTTTGTTTAGTGATAGTTGTTCATGAGTCCCTTGTTTGTCAAGACAGTTAAACTCCCTGCTGTACTTCAGAAAAATCCTTCAGGTCCCACAAATCCTTTTGTTCTCCAGCATTTTTGTGTATTTGAACCCTTTCCAATAATGACTGTATGATTTTGAGATCCATCTTTCCACACTGAGGACAACTGAGGGACTCATATGCAACTATTACAGAAGGTTCAAATGCTCACTGATGCTCCAGAAGGAAAAACGATGCATTAAGAGTAGGGGTGTAAGAAAATAACAATACACGTGTGTATCGCAATATTTTGTTTAGCGATACTGTATCAATTCTCAGAAACGGAATATCGATATTAAAAAAAAAATCATACAAGATTCATGACAGTTGCTTCGTTTTGAGCTTATGTCCTGACCGCTAGTTTGAAATCTTCTTATCTCTGAACAGTGACAAGAAATACTAGCATAAGGGCACGCCGCTAATGCTAGAGTTAATGGAGGATGAAAGAATAGTTCCTGCTCCCACCTCGGTGTAAAGTGTGGTGTTTTGGCCAAAATTTCGGCTTTTGAGGTACTGTTCGCTCCAGGCCATGGCAAGCAGTGGAACCGCCGCGCGGCCATCACCCGCCTGTGCAGCAGAAGCGCCCCATGCACCCGCACCGCGGTTCCACTGCTTGCCGCATCCTGCGAAAGGGCCTTCGCGCCGGGCACAGTGGCTTCGTGCCGCTTGCTCTCGTGGCTGTTTTGTGCAGTCGAGGCAGGTCTCAGCGATTCCACGCAGAGCATAATTACAAACTGAAAAACTTGAGAAATCCAAAACTTTTGAAATTCTCAGAACAAAAAGGTTCTTAGAATGTCCGATATCTGTATTTATTTTAATGTTTTACAATTCTTTCGTTTTCTTTAGGAATCCAGTAAGCACTATATTTTTTATTGATATTAAGCAGATGTAATTCTTGGACATGGTTACAATTGTAAACTTAAATTGTAAAGCAGGGTCTAAATATATATATGGTCTGTTTATAAAAGCTTACATTTTATACATTTAATAACTAAAGAATCTTGCAAGCACTTTAATTTCCCTCTTTACTCCTACTGCACAAAATTCAATAACACTGAATGGTTTGCATATGGTGGTGTGTTCTTAATTACAGCTTTCCTAAAATTACGTCCTATTCATAAAATAAGAAATATCCCAATATATCGCCTTGTTTATAATATTGCAGTGTTTCTCAACATATCATATCGCAACCCCTGTATTGTGATACGTATCGTATCGCCAGATTCTTGGCAATACACAGCCCTAATTAAGAGCTGGGGGGTGAAAACTTTTGAATAGAATGGAGATGTGTATATTTTTCTTATTTTGCCCAAATATCATGACTTTCACTTGTATATATTGCCATTATTATGTAATGAAAATGAAAATGATTATTGCTAATCTTCACTGACAATGTCAAGTTACTTTAATGTGTTTGCACCAAAAAATGATAAGGATTTATGCTGATATCGTCCAAAACCACACTTTGCCAAGGGTGTTTCCAAACTTTTAGAGAGCAGTGTATATTTTAAATTGTAGTAATATTTTACAATATTACCTTTTTTATTTAACATTAATTTTTGTGTGTTTATGTATTTTTTTTATTACATTTAATACAAGTATCTGATTCTCCTCAGCCTCAAATGGTGAAGAAAGTCGCTCCAGCTGTTGCCCAGGAAACCATGAAGACAGAGCCTGAGAATAAGGCCAAAGGTAACAGGATTAGTTGTTTACGTACTCACACTGTATGCAAATATGACATAATTGTTTCTTGTACTGACTTGCGACTGTGAAAATTCAAATTACAGCAAAGGAGTTTTGCAAAGTAATTTTCCCATACGAAGCTCAGAACGAAGATGAGCTGTCAATCAAAGAGGGAGATATCGTTACAATTATCAGTAAGGTGAGTTTGGTGATTACAACTCAAAATAACATCTCATACATCCTAAGTTTCTCTCCAGATAACTTAACAGTATGCTATACATCAAATATGCTCTAATTGGCATTTATGCTTTCAGCGTGGTTGAATAAATTGTTACTGACATCACGTCTAGTCTCTTCAGAACACAAATAGACTGATCAAATATGTGTTTTCGCTGTGTGTAGGAGTGTGCAGACGCTGGTTGGTGGCTTGGAGAGCTGAACGGCAAGCAGGGAGTGTTTCCAGACAACTTTGTCAAGTTATTCATTCCTGAGGTAGAAAAAGAGGTGAGATTTTTTTTGTTTGTCTCTCACTGACACACTTCAGCGAGGAGCTCCAGTCTTTATGACAGCGGGCCTCAGTCTCTGAGTGAAGGCAGAGCTGTGGTAAACACACACACGCTCCCCTCTGCCCTGTAGCTTTGCCTCCCTCTTCACCCTTTGCCTGATGTAGCAGCATCTCCTTTGATGTGTTAGTGCTGTCTGGCCTGAAGGGATTGTGTTTTTAATAACAAATGTGTGTATGTTTTAGTATGAGTTTTAAAGGGCGATCTGTTTTAACGAGTGCATCTGAGTGTTTTAATAGGTGTACTGTGTGTTTTAACTGTGTGTGTGCTTACAGAGACCTAAGAAACCTCCTCCACCTGCAGCACCAACCTCTAAACAGATCACAGGTAACAAACTCCTCTTCTTTCTGCATTTGTCTTTATATCCTCTCAGTATGTAAGCCTACATGCCCATCTGTATGAACATTCACAAATAGAAATCAAACAAGTTTAATCATCTGAAAATGACAGCTGGGCTTTGTTCAAAATGATGCTACCATACTACTTGTACCATTTTTGATATGACTAGCCAGCTACATATGTTAAATTGTGTAGTGTATATTCAAAGCATTGTATTCCACAATGCAAAAGACTTGACCTTCCATTTCAAGTGTGACAAATGGAATCGAGGATCATTTGTTTCCGTCACTAAATTAAACATGCAACGGGGTCACATGAAGTCATATAAATATAATGTAGCATTCCACAGTTAAAAACAGGTTTAAAAAAAATCATTATATTATATTATATTATATATTAAACAGTCATGTCTCTTTAAGTGATTTCTGGCTCCCCCTTTTGGTGGACGAATCTATCAGCAGTCTGTTTAATGATCATTGGAATCTATTCTCTGTCATTATATTGTTTGCTGTGCTGTGAATATGTGTAGGTGGAACCGGATTACCCAAAAAGCTTTTAAAATATAAATAGACAAGAGTTCTTCACAGCATCCTGCAGAGGTTTTGAAACTCTACCCACATAATCTTCATATTGATGTATCACGAAATGGGAGGGAGAGACAAAAGAGGGAAAACAGAGATCACTCAGTAGTGACACTGGTATATGGAATAGACTCATAGACAGATATTTGACTATTATTATTTGACTATCACTTTGTGAGTTATGAGTTAATATTGCTAAAATTGAGTGTTTATGTAATTTCGATGATGCGCTTGCAATTAAATTGTTTAATTAGGTGTAAAAGTCTGAGCCCACTAATGAAAATGTTTGTTTCCATCACAGATTATATTATCAGCATTACAATTTGAGTAAAAAGTTGAATTGTATCATATTAACTAGGACTGTCAAGTCAATTAATAGCGATTAATCGCATCCAAAATAAAAGTTTGTGACCCTGGACCACAAAACCAGTCATAAGGGTAAATTTTTCCAAATTCACTCATCTGAGGGTACAAAAAAATTTAAATCACCTTTAAAGTTGTCCAAATAAAGTTCTTAACATTGCATATTACTAATCAAAAATTAAGTTTTGATATATTTACAGTAGCAATTTTGCAAAATATCTTCATGAAACATGATCTTTATGTAATATCCTAATGATTTTTGGCATAAAACAAAAAAATTTATCATTTTGACCCATACTGTGTATTTTTGGCTATTGCTACAAATATACCCAAGTGACTTAAGACTGGTTTTGTGGTCCAGGGTCACATATGTGGGTGTACTCTGTATACACATATACAATACAATACACATTATGCACACACACATATATTATGTAAACTGTAATTGACAAACTTTTATTTTGGATGCGATTAATTGCAATTAATCAATTTGACAGCTCTAATATTAACCTTTCAGAATGTCTCAGTCATTTAAAACGGTTGTATAATCATGTTTCAGGTATAATCTAAGAGTATAATATAAAATAATATATCATATCATGTCATATATAATTAGGGCTGTCAGACGATTAATCGCGATTAATCGCATACAAAGTAAAAGTTTGAGTTTGCCTAATTTATGTGTGTGTACTGTGTGTAATTATTAGGTATATATAAATACACATAAATTAATTTATATATTTAAGAGAGATATGTACAATTTTTTTATTTATATATATATATTATATAAATTATAGAAAAATGATGTTAAATACATATATCTGTAAATATATACACACACACACACACACACACACACACACACATAATAATTACACACAGTACACACACATGTATTAGGCAAACTCAAACTTTTATTTTGTATGCGATTGATTGTGATTAATCGTTTGACATCCCTAACTATAATATAATATAATATTTTTTCATTACCTGTTTCAAAGTGCAGTGAATATGTTCCAGTTGTAAAACCTGATCATTATGTTCTCCAGCATGATTTAAGATTATTCATTAAATATTAGCAAGAAAACCTGAAGAAAGAAAACATTTTAATATGTTTAATCCATAATAATAATAAATAATATATAAAATTCATTAGTGACCTATAAATAGTGCAGAATCTTTATCTGATTTTTCTTCATTTTATCGTATGTTTTCAACATGTCTGGATTTAAATTTGATTTTGAATCCCAGATGTTCAATGTGGTCTCATACTTTGTACGTTTTGACATGTTTCTTTGTCACTCTATCTGAAAGCTTGGCAATGAGTCAGCTGTGCCCTGTTGAACCCTCATGTTATGTGTATTGATCCCCAGACAAAAAGACAGAAGCTAAAAGGGTTCCACCAGAACGGCCTGAATCTCTCCCACACAGAGCTGAAGAAAAAGGTTGGTGATGTCTTTCTCACATGTATTAATTTGCACCGGTCAGCTCTAATTTTGTGACTTTGACCTTATGTAGCTAAACGAGGTCTGTGCTGCTTTCCATAAATGGTTTAGGTTGGCTTACTGCTTGTGTGTTTTCAAAGACGTCTTGTTTCTCTGAAGTAAATAGATGTCGGGATAACATTTTCCCTCTCTGCTTTGACAAACCCTCTCTTAGTTTCCTGTAAACAAACTTGTGTAACCTTTTATGCCCTTTAATAACGATGATGATGATGATTATGTATAGGTGAGGAATCGAAGTTGGGTGAGATTTCTAAGCCGTCCCTCCCAGTTGTCCTTCCAAAGAAGCCTCTCCCCCCGAAGAACAACAACTCATTGAATCGACCATCATCTTTGCCACCCAAACGCCCAGACAGACCCGAGAGACCAGCTGTGCCCAATATACCGTCAGTCTCACACAAACACACATAAATCAGCATCACCAATACTAGAATAGATTCTCAGCTCATTATATACAGCTATAAAAACTGTTTGTAGTAATGGTAATTTGTGTCTTTTTTGAGTGTTTTGTGATGTTTTTTGAGGGATCTGGCTGATCTTTCTACTGACACCTAGTGATTTCTGACTCAAATGTGCATTTTCCAGCCATGATTAATTCAATCCTAAGCTAAAAGTGTCTAATAATAGCAGGGTAATGAACAGTTACTAGGGATGGGACAATAAATCGATTCGTGGATCGATTCTGGGATCTTCCGAATGCATCGCCATTCTGTTTGGAATCGATTCTGAGCTTAGATTTTAACAGCAGATGGTGCTCTAATCTAGTTTTTATTCACACACTCAAATGCTCATGAGGAAGAGTGCTGAAGAGAACTTGTGTGTTCGGCTGAGTTATGTAATTTCACCTCAGCTCAGAATTCCCTTCAACCTTTTCAAATTTTATAAATGATTATTTTAGGTTCAAGTGCATGTAAGGATTTGGAAACAAGCAGAGCACGGCTGTTTCTAAAGTGAGCAGTGCCATCTGCGATGTGTTCGGAAAATCTCAAATCGATGCTGAATCATTTCTCGATTCACAATGATTTATCGTCCCATCCCTAACAGTTACCTCATAATATGATTGCATCATCACACATAAGTCATGATTAAATGAACTATGATGCATCATGATATATCCAAGTATAAGATGATATAAATCATGTTTACAAATAAATACAGAACATTATTTATCTGGCACAAAAAAGAGCCTCTGAATTAAAGTTAGAATTAAATAGACTTTTAACAGAATTTTTCACAAAATAAGTAATAAAATTAACATCTTATTCTATGGTGACATCATTTCATTTTTGAATGAACATCTTCTGTACCATGATTCCAATGAATCTGTGAGTTGTTTTGTTTTTGAATGGATTCTTTTAGAACAATCCAAGCTATTTTTTATGTGCAGTGATTCCATTGAGTCAGTGAATCATTTTATTTTTAAATGGATTCTTTTATAACCATCCAAACTATTTCTGTGCAGTGTTTCCATTGAGTCATTTTATATTTGAATGGATTCATTTAGAACCAATCGAACAGCTTCTGTACCGTGATTCCAATGAATCAGTGAGTTGTTTTGTTTTTGAATGGATTCTTTTAGAACAATCCAAGCTATTTTTTATGTGCAGTGATTCCATTGAGTCAGTGAATCATTTTACTTTTAAATGAATTCTTTTAGAACTATCCAAACTATTTCTGTGCAGTGTTTCCAATTAATAGAGTTATTTTTATATTTGAATGGATTCATTCAGAACCAATCGAACAGCTTCTGTGCAGTGATTCCAGTGAATCAGTGATTCATTTTATTTTTGTACAGATCAGATTAGAACCGACCGAACAGCTTTTATGCAGTGATTCTAATGAATCAGTGAGTCATTTTATTTTTTAATGAATTCAGTTAGAACCGACTGAACAGCTTCTGTACAGTGATTCCAATGAATCAGTGAATCATTCTGTTTTTTAATGGATTCATTTAGAACCAAACAAAGCAGCTTCTGAGCAGAGATTCTAGTGAATCAGTGAGTCATTTTATTTTTGAGTGGATTTGATTAGAACCAACTAAACAGCTTCTATGCAGTGACTTCAATGAATCAGCGAGTCATTCTATATTTGAATAGATTTGATTAGTACTGCCCGAACAGCTTCTATGCAGTGATTCTGATGAATCAGTGAATCATTTTATTTTAGAATAGTTTCAGTTAGAACCGACCGAACAGCTTCTGTGCAGTGATTCCAATAAATCAGTGAGTCAGTTGATTTTGAATGAATTCAGTTAGAACCGACCAACAGCTTCTGTGCAGTGATTCCAATGAATCAGTGAGTCATTTTTAATGGATTCTGTTAGAAAAACCAAACAGCTTCTGTGCAGTGATTCCAATGAATCAGTGAGTAATTTTTTAATGGATTCTGTTAGGAAAACCAAACAGCTTCTGTGCAGTGATTCCAATGAATCAGTGAGTCATATTTTGTTTGACTGAATTCAGTTAGCTTCTGTGCAATCATTCCAATGAATCAGTGAATCATTTTTTTTATTTATTCAGTGATTTCAATGAATCAATGAGTCATTTTATTTTTGAATGGATTCAGTTAGAACTGAACAAACAGCTTCTGTGCAGTGATTTCAATGTATCAGTGAGTTATTTAGTTTTTGAATGGATTGTTTTGGAACCGTCCAAACTATTTATGTACAGTGATTTCGATGAATCAGTGAGTTATTTTGTTTTTGAATGGATTCAGTTAGAACCGGCCGAACAGCTTCGATGCAGGGATTTCAATGAATTAGTGAGTCATTTTATTTTTGAATAGATTCGATTAGAACGGACCAAACAGCTTCTGTGCAGTGATTCTGAAGAACTGGTGAATTATTTAATTTTTGAATGGATTCTTTTAGAACCATCCAAACTATTTTTGTGCGGTGATTTAAATAAATCAGTGAATCATTTATTTTTGTATGGATTCAATTTGAACCGACTAAACGGCTTCTATGCAGTGATTCCAATGAATCACAGAGTCATTTTAGTTTTGAATGGATTCAAATACAAATGGCCGAACAGCTTCTATGCAGTGATTCCAGTGAATCAGTGAGCCATTTTATTTTTGAACAGATTCAATTGGAACCGACCGAACAGCTTCAATGCAGTAATTCCAATGAATCAGTGAGTCTTTTTATTTTTGAATGAATTCAGTTAAAACCAATCAAACCGCTTCTGTGCAGTGATTCCGATGAATCAGTGAGTCATATTGTTTTTGAATGGATTCAGTTCAGCTGACCGTTCAGCTGATTCCAATAAGTCATTAAGTAATTTTATTTGTGAATGATTAGAACAGCTAAAACCGCTTCTGTGCAGTGATTCCAATAAATCAGTGAGTCATTTAAGGTTTTTGAATGTTTAAAACTGAACTGAACGACTTCTGTGCAATGATTCCAATTAATGAGTGAATCAGTGACTGGATTCATTGAAAGCCAATCAAATTCTATTTCATGTTTTAATAAAGCTCATTCTGGTTTAAATCTCTTTTTTTACAGTTGTGACAGTCCAAAGTCTGATAGAAGTGCTGTGGCAGCTGACCGAGGCTCTGCAGACAAATCCGTAGATATCGGTGAGTCCCTATCCACAGCTGCCCTTCAATCCAGTATAACCCTGTCATGACTAATAAGACTTCTAATAATCCATATCTAATCAGATTACAACAGCTTTCTGTCCATCTCATTTCATTCACTTCCATTCTGGAGATGTGCGATTACAGTCTGGCGTTTTTTTCTGTGTTCGTGATTCATATGCATGTGATATATATGTGGTCCTGTGTGTTTATGTCTGTGTTTGTGTGACGCTCGGCTGAAGATGTAGAAGACTTCGACTCCGTCGTCTCATCCACAGAGAAGCTGAATCACCCGACCGCGTCACGGCCCCGTGTGACGGACCGACGACCACGATCGCAGATCTTCACGTCTGTGAGTCCACAGTGTTATTTTAGCAGATTATTTATTTATTTATCATTTATTTATTTATTTTTTAAAAAAAAGTTTAGTACATCAAGTTTAACTAAATGAAAATGAGAAATATTGTTTTGACACTTATTGTTTTTTACTTAACTATAACAACTCTGCCACACAACATAAACATGCTTGTTTGTTATTATTTTTAACCAGTTAAAGTGTCAGTCACATTTGGTTGTTTTCACACCTATCAGATGCAATCAGCTGACAACGTGTCATATATTTGTGACCCTTCAGGCATTCAGTGTTAATCTGTCAGAAATGATTGTGCTATTTGCTATGTGTGAATGTCACATGGGCTTACCCTGCTTCGCCTGTCTGTGGGTAATCTGGTCATGATTGTTTAAAAATCTCTCTCCTTCTTAGTCCTCTCTCTCTAGTCCTGACCTCCTGGACTCCCCATCTCCAGAGGAGGAGAGGAGGGACAAGGAGACGGGAAAGGAGGAGCAGGACTCATTCACTCCCAAAAGTTTTGACAACTCCAAGAAGATGCCCAAGGCAGTGCCAGTCATAACAGTAAGCCCCTCCCCCTCCCAGTCACTCCGCCCCCTGACACCCACCCCTTCTTTTGCATGCACATCCCTGTCCTACCACAAGGGAGCGCTGTAGTCAAGCATTTTATGTGCAGTGACACAAAAGTATGACATTCGTTATATAATGCAAAGGCGTTCTTACATTTTAAGTGTGTCTTAAAGGGATAGTTCACCCAAAAATGAAAATTCTGAAATCAGAGAGCTTTCTGACTCTCCACAGACAGCTAGGAAACTACCACATTCAAGGCCAAGAAAGGTAGTAAGGACATTGTTAAAATAGTTCATGTGACATCAGTGGTTCAACCGTAATGTTTTGAAGCTACAAGAATACGTTTTGAATGTAAAGGATGAGTAAATAATGTTAGAGTTTTAATTTTTGGGTGAACTGTCCCTTTAAGTGTCTAAATACTTCCTGGTGCCACTATATTGTATATACCCTCGTACACAAACACACAGAGACTGAGGCCCTGTGGAACGGCCCAAACATCTCAGAGTAAATGTGTTTGATAAGCTCTTGTTCTGATATCTCATGGGGGTTTTCCACAGGCTCCTGAAAAATCATCTTTGCCCCCTAAGCCCAGTGCCCCTCCATCATCTTCTGGGTCCACTGGGTCTTCTCTCCACCTGGGCAGCGCTGGTCTGCGGCCCCACTCCCCTTCCGTTGACACCAGGGTGAAGAACGAACAGGGTTCCACCACGCTGGAAGAGCTCAAAGCACAATTACGAGACCTGAAAGGAACTGTGGAGCTCATGAAGAGCCAGCATAAGTATGAACTGGCAGGATGGGGGCGGGACGGGGGTTTGATGAAAGACTGAAAGAGAAAAGGAAATAGGCAAGAAGTTGAGGGAAGTGTAGAAGGAAATGAGATATGGGAAGAATGAGTTGATTGATGTCTGTTTAGAAGTATGTGAATTGTATGTGTAATTGTCAAATTTGTTTTCTCAGACAAGAAATCAAACAGCTGGTAAGCGAACTGGATGAAGAGAAGAGGATTCGTGTATCACTGCAGGTAAGGAGAAATTTGACAAGGCATAAATGTAGCACGCACCATGTACAACACCTTTTAATAGCAGTGTTAAAGGGAAAGTTCACCCAAAAGTGAAAATTCTGTCATTGATTACTCACCCTCATGTCGTTACGAAACTGTAGGACCTTCATTCATCTTCAGAACACAAATTAAGATATTTTTAATGAAATCCGAGAGCTTTCTGATCCTGCATATACAGCAATGCAACTGACACATTCAAGGCCCAGAAAGTTAGTAAGAACAGAAAGTTAGTCCATGTGACATCAGTGGTTCAACATTATAATATTTATAAAGAAATTAATACTTTTATTTGGTGAGTGATTTTAAATTGAAAAAAGACATTTGGAATGTTACAAAAGATTTCTATTTCAGATAAATGCTGTTCTTCTGAACTTTCTATTCATCAAAGAAACCTGAAAAAACTCTACGTAGTTGTTTTTGATATAATAATAATAATAATAATTTTTAAAAAAATCTTTTGAGCAGCAAATCAGAATATTAGAATAATTTATGAAGGATCATGTGACTAGAGTAATGAAGCTTAAAATTCAGCTTTGAAATCACAGGAATAAATTACATTTTGAAATATATTCAAATAGAAAAAAGCCATTTTGGTGAGCAGAAGAGACTTCTTTTAAAAACATTAAAAATCTTACTGTTCAAAAACTTTTGGCTGGTAGCGTATATATGTAAAGTATTAATCATTTCTATTTCCTATGACTGTGTTTGACTGGCTGCCTCTTTGTTTTGTGTTTCGTTTTTAGATGGAAGTGGAGCAGATTAAGAAATCCCTGTCCAAATGAACTCAAGCATGCTGGATGTATCAGATGAAGGATCAGGCTGAGGTTACAAAACACAGCCTAAGTAGATTGTGCCAAAAAAAGAACAACAATGTATCAGAACAATTGCTTAAAGAAAACAACTGTTTACCCCCATTCACTCATACTCTTTCTGCTTTCGTTTTTAAGAAGCTTTTTTTTGCGTGTTTTGCTCAGACTGGCCGCTGACTCACAGACCCGTTGCCCGGGTGTGGCCTTACTGTGGGTCATGTGATTAAAGGGTGGTGACAACCCACACCTGGAGACAGGTGGTAGCAGTTGCTATGGGGGATAGCTGGTCTCCTGCACAACTGTGACACAGTTACCCCATCATCACCCTCTCTGGTACTGCCTCTGAATGCTGGTCAGAGAACACATCAAATGAAGGAGAAACCAGTGCGTTTTACTTAAATACTGTTCACCTTAAGTTCTTTTCTTTTGACTTGGAGGCCTTCTGTTATGTTCTTTTTATGCAACGGTGCGTTTCATTTCACACCCCTTTTCACAGCAACCCCACATTGAGGCCTTGTTTATTTGGAGCTTTCCAAACTCTTGTCTTTCCTATTTCTTTTACGTTGGTGATGACAATGAGAAAACTCACGTTTTGTTTTCTTGACTCAGTTATTTCTTTGAAATCTTCTATATATACTTTTATATTTTAATGTACTAAATGCAATTATGTGTGCAGATTTTATTAAAAAAAGACTTCAAAAAGTTGTTGTCATGTTTGTTTATCAGAAAAAAATATATATTTTTTACATTTACAATGTAATCAATATTCTGTTTATTGCAGCCAAGTATGAATCTCATAGAGTTAGTGTTTTTAAGCATTTTACATTTACTCCAAAATAATAACTTAAGGCAGTAACAATTTAAACAATATATCTGCAAGCAGCAATTACCAGGGTTCAAGCGCCTTAAGGCATTTCAGCAATTTATGAAAAAATAAATTATGTAGCAAGCATTTTTTTTGTTGTTTACCATAGAAATATTACGTTCTGTAACGTTTATGACTTTTATAGCACCAGCTGTGGTCCAATCTCCTTAAAGGAACACTCCACTTTTTTGGAAAATAGACTCATTGTCCAACTCCTCTAGACTTAAACAGTTGAGTTTTATCGTTTTCGAATCCAGTAAGCCGTAGCTTAGCATAGATCACTTTCGCTCAAAAATGACCATATATAATGACGATATTTTTCCTATTTAAAACTTGACTCTTCTGTAGTTACTTTGTGTACTAAGACTGACGAAAAATTAAAAATTGCGATTTTCTAGGTTGATATGGCTAGGAACTACACTCTCATTCCGGCGTAATAATCAAGGAACTTTGCTACCGTACCATGGGGAGAAGGGTATTCCTGCACAACTGGAGGCTGCAGTTTCAGGACCGCATTTCTAGGACCCTATAGTTTTTTGTTTGTTTGTTTGTTTTTTGTATTATTTTATTTATTTATTGTATTTATGTATGTATTAGCTTCTTATACTATTTAATAGCGCTTGCTATTCAGTTCTGTATGTTATTATATTTTAAAGAAATATGTAGTTGTTCAATTTTATACACTTTATTATTGTCCTAAACAACTCCTAACCCTTAACATACCCTTAACATTGGAAATCCGATTGAAATATTTAACCTGATTTATTTCAATATATTCTATATATATTCTGGTTTTAAATTCAGTTTTCTTGTAAAGAAAGACTTGTATCTTTGCGAGACTTCAGTTCATTAGCCGCAGCACAGCGAATCACGTCTGATGTGTGACACGCATAAAGTGCAGTAAATGGTTTGTTACATTAATAAATGGAATACAAATGCTAGTTTATAACATTCAGCAGAACAATGAACTGTTTTGCACAGCTAAATAGGCTAAATGGAGATTGCTGACACCGCCTCGAACACAAGTTCACACTAGGTCTTACATTAAAAATAAGATGGAAAGAAAAAATGAATAGTTTTTGTTTTATGCTTGAATCAGGTCTCCTCTAGATGGCGCTGTCACAAAAAATAGGGTCTTAGAAATGCGGTCCTAGTACTGCGGTCCTGAAACTGCAGCCTCCGGTTGTGCAGGAACATAGGCGCAATGATATTATGCAGCGCCTGAAAGTGACCAGCACTAAGTTTGTGTAGATGCAGAGTTGACGGCTGCGTAATATTGCGCCTCCTGCACCCATGGTACGGCAGCAAAGTTCCTTGATTATTACGCCGAAATGAGAGTATAGTTCCTAGCTATATCAGCCTAGAAAATTGCAACTTTTCATTTTTCATCAGTCTTTGTACACGATGTAACTACAGAAGAGTCAAGTTTTAAATAGGAAAAATATCGAAACTCTTTCATCATTTTTGAGTGAGATGCTAACGGTCTAATCGGATTCAATGATCTATGCTGAGCTATGCTAAAAGTGCTACCGCCAGACCCGGAGATCGGCTGAATGGATTCGAAAACGGTAAAACTCAGCTGTTTAACTCTAGGGGAATTGGAAAATCAGAGTGTTCCTTTAAAACTTTGCATTTGCATGCATGTGCTCACCAGGTTTTGTGAAGTTCTGAGTTTTCCATTAAGCTTTATAGGATTTTGGGTTTTAAAATTTGGACAGGCCACCCTTTCTAAACGACCACATTATAGCTTTCCAAAGGGTAAATTCCAACTTTTTTTAATAATTATTGGTCTAGAGATTCCAGAGAATTGTACTGCTGTGTTTTTTTCTAGAATGAGCGAAAAACCTAGGACTAGTTCGCAAAAGTAGGTCAAACATTTAACAAACGATTTGACTGACAGCAGTCGTTCTAGAGGCAAAGTTGTCCGGAATGAGAAATTCTGTTATTTGATACGAATATTGCCTGTATGTGAGAAAAAAACCTGCAATGCACAATCGTTTAAGCTCTTGAAAAATGCCTTATTGCCCCCCAGTGGCTGATTTCTTTCAAATTTCTCACAGACCTTTGGGGCCGTGAGTCAGAGTTGCGATCGGCCTCCGTTAACCTAGTAGGTGCTCAAAAATTCATCGGCCAATGGCAGACGTGTTTTTTAGATATACAAATGTGCTTATAGACACTTGTGGCACTTTGGACCAGGACCGTGCATGGCAATTTTCATGTTGATAGGACAAATGTTTGCATAGGTATAGCCATTTTTATTTCTGAGCCAAGTGAGCCGAGGATTCCAACACTGAGCCACACTTGAGCCTGCGACTGACGGTTTAGGAGTTACGAGCGATTTCATACTTTTGATCGCTGTAGCGCCCCCCATCAGGCCGATTGGGGTCAGGCTTGGTGACGTTGTTGACGGCGTGAGTACTACCATCCCTCCAAGTTTCAAGTCTTTACGACTTACGGTTTGGTCTGCACAACCAGTTTTACATGGAGATTGCTGATTCGTGAACATTCTAACAATTACAATAGGGTTTCAGCACTGCGTGCCTAAATATATTTTATTTGTAAACTTATGTTCAGCTATTCTTTTTAATAGTTGACTTTCAACTATTTTCCAATTTCACCAAGTGGATTACTCACTAAAAACTCTCACAGATCATGATTTCATGCCATTTTAAGACTTATTTTGATGCAACAAAGTTCTTAGTATTATCTACATCCTTATGTTGATCATCTTTACTGACTCTCCCAAATAAATATAACATTAATAGAAAGCTCATTTCCCATTCCAAAACATTTCAGAAGCCTCCATCCAAGCGTTAACACCTGATATGTGATCAGATTTTATATTCCTAGAAATGTCTGGATAGGGGTAACTGTTATGTAACTTTTTAAAGGTCACTTATATGTGAGATGTGATATGAGATCAAGGTCATTTTAAGTTCAGCTCCTAGAAAGGGTAGGATCACACACCTCAAGCAGCTCAGACACACACCAACATTCAATCCACCCTCAGAAGTACACCGTCTGCAGCTAGTGTGTATATGGACCCCCCTCTCTCTCTCTCAAACACATTTGAGACATTCACTGATATCATTCCATAGGCATCTGCTGCTCTTTATGGTATTTGATTAGGTAATTGAGGATCAGGTCTCCTGGGTGCTGTCCAGTGAGGCCTGCAGATGACTGGGTCTCCAAGGACGGTCACATCACTAATGATGCCCATACAGAAATGAAGATCAGAGCATCTGAGTGCTGTTGTAAGGTAAAACCTGGAGATGTGAGCCCACCTCAGATGTGGGTGTAAATCATTTGAATTTGGTAATGCACTACATTTCTTTGATAATTCATATGTAGAAAAAGATTCAGTACATTTGCAGGCAGAATAATTGAAACCATGCATATTTTATATCCTTCTGAACTAGAGGGGCTCCGATCAGGATTTTTGAGGACGATTGCTGATCACAGGAAGCTGTATCTGCCGATCCGTTCACCGATACCGATCTTTTTAAAGCCTCCTATTAATCATGTAGAATTATTTATAGAGCTACTCCAATCAGGATTTTTGGCACTTATTCAGGGCCGGATGTTTTTGTTTTTTTTTTGAGAGAGGGGAGTTTTTTTAATTTGAGGGGTGGAAGGGAGACTTTAAAAAAAAAAAAAAAGTTTGATCATGCAGTGCATTTTTGTTTTTAGAATTGTGCAATTATTGCACAATAGCTTACACACAGCACAAATCTGATTTCCACAAACACATTTATCCATTATTTTGATTTCAAATCCAAACACTGTTATTAAAAATACCAGGAATTTCAGCATATTTACCGCAAACAATGCGCTGTCACTTTAATTCTGCGCATGCAGCACAGGCTCCGTGAAGAAAGGATCTCTACACTGCTGCAGATACACCGCTCCTGGAACGCACTACTAGACCGCAACCGTGTGCAGATTGAACGCTTTAATCCGTTAGCATGAAAACCGAAAAAATACGCACTGCAAACGCTTCAACTGTGCATGAGCGCCCAGTCTCCAGGAGAGCGCGCGAGCGCTTAATGGTTAAACACTGGAAAGAATTAAAAAGAAATGCAGTTTACAAAATTTAGCGATGATGCGACACTGATTCTATTGTGCAAGTAACAATTCCTGTGTCAACTGTGTAGCTTGCTTATAGTCAGACGCGACGTGGTGATTGGAAGCCATTTGCGCGCTTTCGAGAGAGACAGAGAGAGAGCGCGGTCATTCACTCGCGCTGTTTGTGAAATTACGGCTCACATAAGGTTTTCAAATTACTTTATAAGTTATTTAATGAAGAAATATAAATTGTACCTCACCCTCAGCATTATAATTGTTTTACCAGCACCGAAAAGCGCCTCAGCATGCAGCTACACAGCAGGCGCGTAATCAGCTTTAGATCGGTTTATGAGATCGGCCTTTTCAGAGACCGCCGATCAAACATCCCCAAGGGATTATCGGCCGATAATGATCGGTAGTCGATCAATCGGAGCACCCCTATTCTGAACCATGTAAACACACTTTGTCTAGTAGAAGTTAAGTTTCTGTGAATGAGGAACTACTTCTTGTAATAGTTCAGCATTACGCCACACTACACCTACCACTGAGAAACCAGTTTTTTAAGTCATTTCAGTATATGACGCCAGTATGTCGACCGCGAGACTGAAGAAATAAATCCTGTGTTGTAATTAATATATATTTTTGTAATTTGTGTGAGCTGAGAGATGTATTACTCATATAATCTCATGTGTTGCCTGACTCGTCCTTTAACACAATGATAGACAATGATTTATTGATATTAAAACTTACCATTATTCTTTATCTTAATAGAACAAAAGTTAAAATATTAATTATAATAATAAAAGTATACAAGTTATTCAATTCAACTATAAATTGAATTTTATTAAATTATAAACTATAATTGTAAATGTGTACATTTATTATTATTTTTAGTATATTAGTATATTAACTAGCAAAAACATGAATTTTGTAATAAATCAT